>JAPYYW010001246.1:0-32734 GCA_030522545.1 Cremastinae sp. A BG-2022a | reverse complement strand
AAAAATTCTGTCTCAAAAAAATTCAAGTGATGATTTTACATTTAGTTAACACGTACAGCTAAACCGCTGAATGGACTGTCACGCGACTCCTACCTTAAAGTAATCAAACTTCTAAGTATCAAATTAGAGCGAATACGGTCAAGATATTGAAGAAAATTAAATTCTTGCTGAAGCAGAGATTCGAATTAAAATATAGCTTTTCGAGAGTATTTCAATATAAATTCGCTTTTATCATAATCTAGATCGATCAATATTTTTCATGTGTTAATTATAATTTCGCTCATATTGCTTTTTTTAAAGCCGCAACGACAATTTTTCATTGACGTTCCTTATTTTTGAACACCTCTGGGCAATTTGTATTCCTGAGAATTCGAGCAACCTTAAAATCGCGAGAATAAATTTGCTGTACCAACCACTTGGGAATATCGTCCAAATTCAAAAATTAATTTTACTTCGAATTATAACAAATTATATGTAAGTCCATCATTGATAAAAATACGCCATTTTCTGGTCGAGAATTCGAGACCATTCCGTTCCAATTATAAAAATATTTTTCCAATCAGTACTTGTAAAAACACTTTCATCGACTTTCTACGAAACTAGATATTCGATTTATTCTCATGATTTTAGATTACCCAAGTCCATTGCTAAGTCGTCTGTCAAGCTTGCCAATAAGTGATATAGAAAGATGTTAACATCTGGAGATTCGAAATTGTAGAGATTCACGATAACGTGACCAAAGTTGTATGAAAATCTTGATTGACAACTATGAACGAAGCAACGCAAACCTGACAATATTATGAACACAAATTGAAAAATCGTGGAAATTGGTAATTCGACCTCGAAAAAATATGGAGAAAGTATGAAAATGACATAAAATAAAATAAGAAGATGTAGAGACCTACCCTTAGCCTATCCCTAGCTCGTTCCATATTTGCTGCTCTCAAAAGTTCCTCGCCTGAAGAAAGAGCTGAACTCGATGAGCGACTGTTTGTCGATATTGCCGAGATTACCGCGAAATTTGTAAATAGGCTTGCAACTCGGCAATTCCGAGCAAACTTGTAACAATTTTCGAAGATACTCCTCTAGCCGTTTTCTCCGTTGTCGAGCTACCAACTCGTACCGAGGAAATACTTGTCGCGGAGGGAACCGTATATTTGCTACCTGAAAAAAAAAACATACTGACATTTTTTTTATGTCAAAAAATACGACTTATTAATTTTATGAACTCATTTTTGGAGTTAAATGAAAATTTAACGGATTAAATTAATATGAAAAGACGTGCTTCAGAATCTTGCGAAATTTATTCCTTACAATTAGTCAAATAGGGGAGGAAGATTTGCTCGAGAATTTCATTACTTTTCTATTTGAAATCTTAAAATTGATATTTAGCCTTTTAGTTGGAAATTAAAGACGAATTATTAAAATCAACCTTAATCGGCTATCTTTTATTAAATTGTACTAACTTTTCACCCTAGCACTCGCTTGAATCTTAAAATTTTTATAGTACTATATATTTAACAAGAGCAACAGGAATTATTTCTACTTATTTCTATGATATTTTCAAGTTTTTCATTTATATAATTCGAGATCCACATGAATTAAGTTGTGAACACAAAAAAGAAATTATACTTGTAACTTTTACTTACTTTGCCACCGTACTTTTGTCTCATGGAATTGTAAAGTTCGCGAAATCTTCTATAACGTCGTAGAAGCGTCCAACTATCATCTTGGGCGACGACTCTAACTTCATACTCGTAGTGACTGAAAGTCCCGGCCCCTCGTATGACGTACGATGGCACGCTGATTATCATGTTGATAATATTCTCGGGATTACCGTCACTTCCGATCAGCGAAGGTAGAGATCTCGTAATCGATAGCGAATATGGACTACCGAGACGATCTCCACGATTCAAGCTCTGAAAAGTACAATTCAAAGGTAAAGAATGTTAATGCTGTATGAAAGCTGTTGCTGATAATAATAATTGAAATATAAAAAACGTACTGTTAAGTAAACCGAAGAATAACCGCGACTGGGGGAATTTCTCGATACGATGGCTCGATTTTTATTGGGCATATCCTCGTCCGGATCGCTCAGAGTTCCCCTCGAAGTCATTTTTGGCCTTGAGATTATTTGTCTAGCCACGGTGGACTTGACAGGATTCCAGGTTTCGTTTTCACCTATCGATTCGGACTCGGAATAATCTGTGGCAACTTCCAACCTCGATATTTCAATTCCTCCTTCTTGCGTCTGCGTTTTTCTCTGCTTCTCGAGGAGCGATACTTCAAGCTCGATTTGTTGCTTTTGTAAATCCTGGAGTATCGCTATTTGCCTATTCAAATCATCCTTCGAGGGTGTACTCGTCTCGAGGCACCTCATTACGTGCATACGTTGCCTAGCGATCCGTTGATTCAGTCTCTTCATTGTATGATTGTCCTTCAAGACAGCCTCGTCGCTTTGGGCGAGAGTTTCCTGAGAATCGTGACGATCTCGGGCATAATCGTCGTCGGACAGAGGCATGCTCGAATCATATTTAACGCCGTTCTCCGAGTCACCGTCGCAGTTCGAGTCCCGTCTCTGTTCCTTCTCGCACGACGACTTTGACAGTCTCTCAATATCTTCCAATTCTGATGATTTTACGTCCAAAAAATGTTCCTCCCGATCGGACTCGACAGCCTCGTTCTCTGATTTTTCATCATTCGATAACTTTTCTTTCAACGACCCTACATTCTCGTCAGATTTCTTTCGTGTCAAAAATGCTGCTGTTTCAGGAAACAGCGAACGCAATTCCGGAGAATCTGCCGCCGCTGTGTGAAACGTTTCCGTCGTGTCACCAGACGTTGGAACTTCCGCGGGCAAGAGACTGAGGGCCGAGGCTATTTTCAATTTTCTATTACAGGCGTCTTGGAAATATTTTAGATCGGAGCTCGAAACCATTTCCTCACTGCTGCTAGATCTTCCACCTGGTGAGGCTGGCAATGCCCTCTTCAAATTCAACGAGAGACTCTGCTTCCTCTTTAAAATTTCCTCCAACTGATCCTGAGTCCTCTTGGCGAGTTGCAACTTTTTCTCCGTTATTTCCTGACCTTCGAACTGCAAATTTAAAAAAGAAAAAAAAATTTCGTTTATTACATACGTACTATTGGCAAAAGTTTATTTTTTATCTTATCCGTAACGTTGTCAACTTACTTCGAGATTCAATATTTGCTTCTGCTTCTCAGCCATTTCCAATAATTCCTCCTCCATTTTGTCCACTTTACTCTGATGTTCGCTCAAGGATTTAACTTTGTTTTGCAGTTCTATTTCCAGAGCGGCCAATTCTCTTTTCTAGAATGAAATTACATTTTCAATGAATTTATTTTTAAAATTTTGAAATATTATCCGTATTGAAGTAAAACTCACGTGATGACTGACAAGCTCCTTCATAGCGTCGACGCACTTTTCGTCATTCAGACTGGACCACGATTCCGGCAAACTGGCATCACTTCCTCCTTCATTTTCAGTCTGAAAATGAAAATTTCATTTACTTCGTTACACAAGGATCTACTTGAAGGGTTCCATGCTGAAAATTCATGGAAAGCTCTAGTCTTATTCCATTCGAATCGAAATAAAAGAATTATAAATTTGATGAAGATGTACATTCGAATATAATTTACCATCGCGCTCTCAATTATACTATAAATAATGTATTTTTCGTATTTAAACTCGCAAAATAAATGTACATTTTTTTTCCTCTGCCTTACATGACGTTAAAAATTGGAATCCTTACCTTGCCAAAAAATTGCTGACGTTGTCTCGAAAAATCATGACTGTTCATGAACTCTTGGAACTGTTGATGTTTGGATTGCAGATTGGTACGAAGAGAGGCGACTTCCCTACACAAATTTTCTACCTAGCCACACATACACACCGATGCGTTAACAAAAGAAATAACCGAAAAATCAAAAAATAAACACGTATGATCTTTTTTGATAACCCCGATGATGGAGCAAAAAATTAAATCGTACCGCAACGTTAAAAAAGTAAGAAAACAATGTACGGGGTGTAATTTGATGAATGAGTTTACTAGCAGGAGACGAGCTTGCTGGTACGAAAAAGAAATCGGACATTGCTTACATCAATGTCACGTAACACACCAGAAAAAGGAATTGAGCGAGAAAAGGAAAAAAGGATTCTTACGCGTCGAACAAAAAAATCTCATGGAACATGCTCAGCACTTTTTACTTCTCCAAACAAAATTCAGTGACATTCGACAAAGTACTGACTTTGCGAGATATCTTACCTGTACCCCCAGCTCTGCCATAATTTCTCATAAATTCCTTTATCTTTGTATCCTCAAAAAAAAAGTCTTACTTTCGCCATTCCGTTTTTAAAACGTCTCTCAAAAAATCTGTTCTATTTTGGGTTTGTTAATCGACTATTTACAGGAAAAGGAGCAATTGCTGATAGAGCGTATTTTTTAGTTACACACTGACACTTATGAGGATTCAATACGAGTGCACGTACGAGCTATGAGAACAGTTAACGTGATTTAAAATTATTTAGCATAATCGTGGAAGATC
The DNA here is from genome assembly GCA_030522545.1 of Cremastinae sp. A BG-2022a. Classification (NCBI taxonomy): domain Eukaryota; kingdom Metazoa; phylum Arthropoda; class Insecta; order Hymenoptera; family Ichneumonidae; species Cremastinae sp. A BG-2022a. The sequence continues at coordinate 28,171 of JAPYYW010001246.1, read as the reverse complement.
CAAGACCAATTTTGGTAAGAAAAATTTATTAACCAACAATAATGTATAACAATAATTTTATCTTTGATTTCTTTTCTTTTTCTTCTTTCTCTCTCTCTCTCTCTTTCTCTCTCTCTCTCTCTCTCTTTGCATTACTCTCGCATAACAAACCCATAAACATTTTATAGACCAAAATTCGTTTCTCTTGCTCACTCCGTGTACATTTTTCTTCCAACACCTTTTTCATTTTGTAATACATCTCTCATTATCTACGTAATTATTTATAAAACATTGCACGGGGATAGTTTTATCGCAGTTCGTCCGGCAATAAATCTCTCGTAATAAATGACGTTATTAATAAATGAATAATTTAATTATCATTTCAATACGAATACCAGGCACCAGGAGCAATTATACTTTTACTGTACAAATATGTACACTATGATTATAGAAATGTAGGCAAAAATCAGTCACAAAAAGAAATTGTGTTAGAAAATATAGAATAAATTAACTATAATCGGCAAATTATTCAATTTTTCATATACAATTTCGTTAAATATGTACATCTGAGAAAATATTGACAATTTTCCATTGACACGAACATAGAATTTAAAAAAATAATAAATTGATTAAATATCTTTTTAACGCGAGATTAAATGATGCATTGACAGATGATTAAAGCTATCGATTTAAGAAGTAAAATAACGAAGATATATTACCCTGGATTATTTCGAATCAATGAGACTGTCATGAATACTGCTCGAAAGATACTTCAATATCAGTCAATCTCGCAATGAAAACGCAACACAACAACACCCTTATCAGATAAATGAATCTTTGTATCAGAAATTTTGTATGAAATAAAAAAAATATATACTTTCAGACACAATTTCTTTCCTCTGGTGTTTCAAAAGCACCGACTACAATTTAATTGTCTCAAGTATTTTTCTCTATGAGAGATACTTCAAACTCTCATGTCAGTTTTGTTAAAAAATATACATGAACATATTTTTCGTTGTATATACACATATACAATATTAACAGCAACTACGAAATTTGTTAAAGGCTCAAATATAACATTTCATAGTTACGATTAATATAGGATCAATAATTGAGACTTCCCAAGACCAGCCTGGGTAAAAATGTACTTGAATGAAATAATTGGAATAAAGGAGTAATCTACAGAACCATTAACGGGATTGCATTTCGTTTTGTCGAACGTTCCTCAAACGATACAAATGATACGTTCGGAAGGCTCGTCGTTCCCGAATATTTGCCGTAATGTCACATGTCCAATGGACAAACGTGAGAATAAATGATTATGTTGCCGGACAAACAGATAAGAACACCGAGTGCGACGAGAATGAGGTAAAATTGATACTTGACCGATATTACTGCTAAATCCGGAGACGGCGGATCCGAATCACTTACTTGTGTCATCTCGTCCCGTCGTTCTTGCTCGAGAAGGCGTCGACGACTTCGCAATTCCCGCTGTCTCGATTCCAATGCCGCTATCGCCTCGGCCCATTCGCGCCACTGGGCTCCCCATTCACGTTCGAGCTCTCTCTGCGCACCTTCGAGGGCCTCACGTCTCGCGGTCCATCTCTCTTCCCGTTCTTCCTGTTCTCGCTGCGAAAACATAAACCTTTCAGAATTTCTATCCAACACATGTCAATTAAAAGAAATATTTATTTGTTCCCGGTCAACGAACGATTCGTAAAGTTCCCAACTTCATAATTTACAGTCCGATCAATTGTTCTGTATAAAACAAAGTCTGCTTACAAGAGCAATTTACTGTATTGATTAAATTGAATTCAAAAAAGTATAATTAAGCCGAAGCCGTGTTACAATGTAAGCAAACATTTAAATATTATTAAATATAAATAAATTGATGATCGCAATTATTCTTTAAACTTTATATTTGCATCTTGCAGATTGCAGTGAATATAATGCTTATTAAAATATCGTAAAAAATATTCAGCTTGACTCAAGACATCTATAAATACAGTGAAAAACAAAAAATTTAATATACCTTGAAATCTTCCTTTTCCTTGATCAATGCTGCTTTTTGTTGTTCCAATTCCTCGAGAGCTCGAAGATCCTCGCTCGAATTGAGCAAATTGTCACTGGACGAGGAAACATGAAGATCGGAAACGCTCCAGCTGAGTAGAGACAATCTCGAGAGATTTACAACGGTAGATTGCAAATTGCCGTTTCCTATACCACCCTCTTTTCGTAATTTGGCCGCCTCGACCGGATCGTTGTAACGAAACATGTTATTACGACCGAGTAAAATGATGCAGCCCTGCGAGAGCCTCGTCGGTTTGTCGACCTGTGCCGTATTGATCCAACAGTGAGAGGACAAGGGATGAAGGGTCGCAACGCCAGCTGCGAGCTCAACGATGCAGTGTTCCGATTCGACATCGGCACCGGTCAACACGATATCCTGGATCGTGGTAGCATCCTCTGAGCCAACCAATGTCTTTCCCTCTTTGAGATGGTAAAGAGTGACCCCGGTGCTGAGCAAGTCGTCGTCTATGCCAACCAGATGTGGCATTTCCGAATCGAGGACAACACCGACGCCGCTCTTTCGCAACCCGAGAGCTCTCTGTTCTTGCAATATTTGCTGAGTCTCTCGCCACTTTTCAGCCCATTCTTCGGTGAGCACTTTCTCCTGTTCCTGCTTCTCGTGAATCTGAGCGAGAAGCACTTTCTGCTGCGGCGGCCTTTCCATACTCTGTTTTTGTAAAAAAAAAAGAAAGAAAAAAACAAACGAACATCTATTAAAGGAACAATATTGCGTAACTGAGTCTAGCAAAGTGGGGAAATAAACGGAAGTCACTCGCGAACTCGTGTGACGTTCGACTGTAAATTGATGGGACGACGAGGAACAGCTGCTTTACCGGATGCGAATCTGCGTAGGAAGGTAAGTATGCAAAAATATTAAAAATACTCGCCATATCCTTGCCGATCATCGATTTGAGCTTCATTATCTCTTCTCTGAGTTCCCTTATCAGTTTGACATTCGGATCCTCGTTTATTGTAGGCTTGTTTATTATATTTTTCGCCCGGTTGGCGTATCTCAGGGTGCTCAGAGTCTCACCGTAATTACAATCGGCTGGACTTATAGCGGCAATCATGATAGTCTTTGAATTGCCACCGAGCGAGTCTTTGAGTAACCACGTTAGTACACTGTCACGATAAGGTATAAAGACGCTTTTTCTCGATGAATTTGAGTCACCGCTCGCCGAGCTCAACTCGGCCAATGCCGATATAACAGAGCCCAGCGTAACCAGAGATTTATTTATGTGAGCACCTTCCTTCAATCGCTGCCCCGTTGCACCGGTAGCGTTAGCTCGTTCGCTTGAAAAAAAAAAATTACAAACGAATATTTAATCGAATAATAATTATTCTAAATTTATGCAAAATTTCTCTCGTTTCATTAGTTATCTACGTTTTGATCTAAATGATGAACACTCCGCGTGACGGATTTACCTGCCAGCCAAATCGACCAGGTGGACTTTGGAAACGGTCTCCGAGGGCATGTTGCCCTCCGAGAAGCCCGCTTGAACAAACGTAATCGTGAAAATAGCGTGACTTCTGCTGCTGACGTCATTCATGTTTGTGCTGGCGGTTGTTCGGTGCGTATTACCTCTGACCATGCATTCCTGAAAAGTAATTTCCGTGGAGTTTTTTCATATGAAAATACAGATTTGGAAACGTTTAGTCTTCAAACTTTGAAAAACTATCCTTCTCCCTATAAAGCGATTTAATAAAACAAGTGTTACATTTTGTACCTGTATATCAGAATAATCGTAGACAAGATGACTCGAGAGATCCTGAACATACGGTCCACGTTTGGGGTGTTCCCGTACCTTCAGGGAATGTGATTGAGCCTGATCAGGCCTCAATAAATCTCTGACTCGCTCGTTGTGTATCTCGAGGAAGGAAACTTCGGTCCTGTAAGAGGCACCGCTCTCCTTTCCCGCTGCCATACGAGCGAACAGAGTTTTACATATGCGAGGTATGAGGCCTTGAGCTTCCTAAAATCATTCAGAATAATCATTGTAACCGATGCTTCAAGTGAAAATTATGCATAGTGAATTTTAATCCACTTGACAGATAAGAACAAAAATATCTAATCCCATTATTTTTCCCTTTTTTCGCTCTTAGTACAGGGAATTTTTTTCATTATGAGAAATTTGATGCAAAACACGCCTCATTAACAAAGTACGAAATACACCTCGATCATACGTAACAATTGAAGTGTCAAAAATACTGTTGGAAAGAAATACGGAAAAAACAAAAATGGAGGGGTTCACGTTAAAAACTGTAAAAAAAAGTTAAAATAAATACAATACTGTTGGATAGAAAAAAGCACGTTCTTGCAGTCTTACACAAATAACAAAATCTACAGGTAAAATATCCTATTTTGATAAATTATAAATAATTTCCCAAGGCTCTTCGAGAAAGATAATATTTTTAAACCCTCATTATACCTGTCAGGAGTGATAAGATAAACGAAAATGAAATGAATAAATATTTAAATATATATGGAAAAGAGTGAAAATAGAGTTAAAATTTGCTAAATAGAAATAAAAAAAGAAGAAGAAAAGAAGAAGAGTTTCATTAATATTTTGGAACGAACCGGAGAGCCCATCATGGTGAAGGTTTTTCCGGATCCAGTTTGGCCGTAAGCGAAGACGCAGGCATTGTAACCGGCGAAGGCACTTTCTATAACGTCCGTACCGAGATCGTAGAAGACCTGAAACGGGACAATGAGCCATGAGTGCGTGGTAAGAAGTCGGAAAACCTTAAACGGCGCTGCCGAACGAGAGTGACGTGACTCTCGTTTCTCAGTCGGAAATAGAAGGTGATTGGAGGCAGAAGGGCGTATCTGGCCGATAATTGTAGAAAAATCAGCGTCCTCCGATTTCACAGTCGCGCGATACGACGCGCATTCTCATTGTGGCAGAGATCGCGAGTGTGCGGTAATGTGTGATCGAAGGTGCGCGGAAGAGCTCGTCGCATTTCTCGCCATATAAGAAAGTGGTCGCGACGCGGAGACACCGGCACGTAATCGAATTTTTTGAACTAACTCTACTATATACGTCGTCCTGTCACGCCTTCATTTACCGATGTTCTTGCATTCATTATTTTATATACCTTCCAATAACTCGATTATCCTCGACGTATACTTTATACACATATTCACATATAAATACCACAATTACTCTTTCTCATTTAGAATAAAACTTGAACAATTTACTGTAATTTAATATAAAACTTTTTAAATATTAAATTATATGTTACGACAAATTGTGCATGAACTCGATAATTCTTACAATTGTCTCGATTTGATTTCGTCAACATTGAAACTTTTTACATCTTTGTTTAAATTAAATGTCTTTTTTTTCACTTATTGCATACAGAAATAATTTAATTGTAATGAATATTTGTGTTGATAATAATTAATAAACTATACAATCACTAAAGGATGAAAGAAAGTGAAATAAATCTGCTTTTATGTGCAATTGTTCGCGCAATACGCACCTCTTCCTGAGATGCATAGCTCTCATCAGACGCATCGTAGGACCAGTAGGAATGATCAAAGGTGAAGTCCTTGTACTTTTCTCTGTCAATATCCCTGCAACTACCGGGTGTCTGAAAGAAGAGCAAATCGTGACGATTAAATTACGCAATCGTATAGAAATAATCGAGTGATAAAAGTTTTAGCAATGTGGAGCTCGTTGTTCTCGTCGCTGATTTAACGATCGCGTCGTGAGATTACGAAAGGAACTATTTCCCTGATAATTAACTCTTATCGGTAACGATTTTATTATTTTGAACGACCAGAGCCCATTTTCATACGAATTCTCTTCATATTTTTCTCCGCAACTTTTCTCGTCAATCAGATCAATAGTTTTTTTTCTTGCTGCACTGCGAAAAAAAACTCTTCTAAAAATAAAATCAACGTTCGATAAAAACGTTGAGGAATAATGCTCGAGAAGAATTTCTCACGGGGCTTCTTTCGGCCTCGGTAAAATCTTCGAGTAATTCTTGTCGGAGTTCAAGTCGCGGCGATCCTCGGCGATTTTAATTACAGCTTGGCAAAACTTTCATCAAAGTCTATTATCGATGCGAGCTGAGTCTAATGGAGAGATTTCCCACTTACTCTCTCGCTAGTTATTTAGTTCGTATTTTTATTGTTTCTTTCTTTCTTTCTTTTTTTTTTAATTTTATTCTCCTTTTATTTTCATCCCACATGCTTACTCCACGCTTTCTTCGCTCGTCTCTACTTTCTCGTTCGATCAAATCCGTCGCCCTTTCTTTTATTTTTGCATGTTCGTTTTATTTTCGCTTCCCAATTGATCCAAGTTCGATTGGCACTTTCTCCCGCGCAGATGGCACGCAAATGAGAACTCTGTGTCGCTCGTCAACCCAGAAAATTGCACAAGAGCGCAGCAGCCCCGCGTGCTCGGTCCAACGCAAATTCAACATTGATCGTAATTAATGCGCACAAGCTTTTAGATACGCATTTTTTTTTATTCGTTATAAAATTGTAAGTACGTTTTTCCTCATTTCGAATCATAATGAATATAATTCAAAAAACAAAAAAAAAACAAAAATAATTCTTGGACATGTATATATTAGGTTATTTTTAATGCCACGAAACCGGAAGAATATTGAAAGCATCGAATTGTTTCGATCGATGAAAGTGTCACGCTCGATTGCGAATAACATTCCGTTGAGTTCTGGTCCAGTAACAGAGTGTTCTGAAATCCCGCTCGCCCCCTTGAAACACCGACGAACGCATACTCCGTCTTTATCGCGAATGTTTCCTCCTTTTTTTGCAGCAAACTCGTCGCTTCGTGTCTTGACTCTTGTTTATCCGACTCTATTTTACCTTCGTTCTTCGTTTTCTCTCAAAATCTCGGTCAGCCTTCACGTAGATGCGATTATAACATTTTTTTTTTTTATTCACTTTTCCAAGTGACCTATTTTTGGTTGAATGTTCATACTTTTATTCATTTTCTCAAAACAACTAAATTCTACGCGCTTAAAAATTATATTCGTTATTATTGTTTTTATTGTATAATACAATTATAGTTTTTAATATGATGAATTTTGATCCTGTTGGCAATTGGCTTGCAAAAATGAGGAAAATGTCTGTCATCTGGTTAAAGAGTTGTCCAAGAATAAGAGAAATTTTACCTTGCTATTGAATATCCTTGTCCTCTTGCCATCCATCTGAACGATCAGCTTAGCGTTCATGGCCAGCTCCCTACGAAAAGCAGGAATTTAATCGTTACGATAACGTCGTTGACAGACAATCGGTTGCGAGATAGAAATACACATATACACTGCGATCTATACGCCGCTCATTCGTCGAGTCAAGAATTTTTAAAAGACTCTAAGATAAACGTCCCAATAGTGGCACATGTCCCAATATAGTTGGACTATTTATTCTATATTATTTTTAATATTTCAATTAATTATTTCTAAATAAAATCGTATCATGTATTCTATAAAATAGGTATATTTTTCATAACGTTAATTTATTGGAAAAAACTTGCTTAACCCTCAAGACAGGGTCGTCTTTCTATCCAACTACTGGCTCATCCTACATATTCAAACGTTCAAGTATTTATTTACTGAAAATATTATCTATAAAATTAACAGATAAAATGAGTTTTGGATCGCTAAAATATCAAACTATAGTTTAGATATGAATTTGGAGCAGATTTTTTTATTTCAATATTTTTTAAATAAAAATAAAGTGAGAAAACCCTTAGCTGTCCAACTATTGGGACGTTTACGTTACATTGGTAGTAAAAATATTTACTTTCTCATCATCACGAAAAAACAATAATCACATTTTTTGGAACTTGGAATACATATATTTCATTGGATTATTGTTCTCTACTTTCGACTCGATTTTCTCGCTGTCTCCGTCTTTCCCAACTCCGTACTCGTTCTTCCTCTCACAGTTACGCATTTAAGCGTGCATACACAAAAGAAACAGACACTACATCTTTCTGACACGAAGTAACGTCAATCAGCTGTCAGACCTTTCTCGCGGACACAGCGTATTGAAAATTAACTGGCGAGACATTCATTCGTTTTTTTAAAAAAAAAAAAATAACGAAACTCGTCTCTATTATTTAGATGAAGGATCAGAAAGCCAGTTCCTGTTCGTACAGTGATTACGTTAAATACTCGAGTTGAAAAATATTCAATGATAAGTTATATGAAAAATGTTATGGAGATAATCGCTGTCGTGATCCAGAAATAAGAAAAATTCGCATCTTCGTACGAATCCATAATAAATTCGGTATGTGTGGGTTACGCACGACAGGTGGGAGTCGAAAAACGCTCCGTAGGTCCGCGACAGCGTTTGTATGTATACGCAAACTCCATGACACACGAGTGTATAGGCGAAGGAAGGAGAGAGACGGATAAAAGGGGAGGAAGAGAGAGAGAGAGACAAGTTTTGCTGAACGAGAACGCGATCGAAAGTTGGACGTACGATGAGATCTATATATGTATTTTATATATATATATATACGAGGAAAGATGAAAAAAAGGGTGCACCTTTTGTTAAAGGGACGGACCCTGACAGCCACCTTCACCGAAGCCATTTTTGTGCGTTATCGAGGACCATGAGCTCTCCGAATCAACCCTTCGCACACTCACGTTATCTCCCTATACATTTGTCACTATTTTGTGTATACATATATACATAAAAAGATGAACCTCAACATATATACATATATACACAAAATGTTTTTTTTTTATTTTCGTACTACAGACAATGTTGCGTTTCCGATAGTAAGCTTCTAGTTTGAAAAATCGAAGGACGATGCATCGATGAGTTCCCGTTACGCGGCCACGGGCCACGTTTTTCTCATGTCAAAACACACACGCCGTTAATCGCTGCATCACCAAGATCGTGTTTTCGAGCACGCACAATAACCACCACGGTCACCATCCTTCTTTTTGTTTTACTCGCCGCACTCGCTCCCCACCGCGATACGCCACAGCTCGCGTGACGGCCGAACGAATACTGAACAGTGAACAGCCAGCTGGACTGCGGAGACCTCTGGCATACGCTTCGTGTGTTACGAAAAAAAAAAGAAAAAAATACTTGCCGTAAAAACAAATATACACGCGTGAGTAACGATTGGTCCGAAGTGACGTCGGTTTTAGTCCACTCTCGTGCGCGGGGGCGTGCGCGTTCATCATCGACGCGCCGTGTGTTCACACACACACCACGCACCGTTCTTTTCTCTCTTTTCTCGCTCCGTTCGTCACTCAGCGCTCTATAATACCGATTACCGCGACAGTGACATTTGACTCGAGAATTTTTCTTTTTTGTACTTTTTTTAAATTATTTTTAAGGAAGTATTAGTATCGTATCTTCGCCCGCGCGCATTCGCTTAAAGTTGAGGCAAAAATCATTAAGCGAAATTATTTTCAAATTAACCTGACTAAAATGAATATTTAATTAGTTCTTTATGGCGAATTCCACTTATCGCTCACAGAGCATTTTTCCTATCCTTATTACGTTGGTTTTGGGTCTTTGCGAACGTTTTGGACAATAAGTGGAACCCGCCATTAATATCATATTAAAATGTGTTTCAAAATTTTAGGAGGCTTCACCAACGAATTCGGGTCTTCTGAATTCGTTGGCTTTACCGTGCAGATGTTGAGTTATTCAGTGTGTAAAATCACAACTTTTAACACGCGGTTATACGAGAGTCACCAAAAAAAAGCGATTTTCAAATAGAAATATCTTGATTTGCAGACGGTGGAAGTTATTGAAATTTCGACGAAAGTTTGGTATCACATGAATCTCAATGTGTGCAAAATTTTAGTGAAAAAAGTTGGAAAATAATTTTCACGTGAGTAACGATAATACTTCCTTAATAACCTAATATGTCCCTAAAAGAATTTAAAAAATCTGATATGCAATTTTACTTAACATATCTTACTCATATAGTTATACACTGAGAAAAAAATGTTGGTTGAATCAACTGAAATATTGTTGATTCAATCAAGATTTATTCTCAGTGTATAATCAACATATTCATATATACGAGAGCACTTTTATGGTAAAAATGTATGCGTTTGTATCAATAATATATATATGTATACAAATACATATAATATTCGCGTATAAACTGTAAAAGGGTGTCTTACTTTTTGCACAACGCGAGTCTAAATAAGAGACCGTGAACAGGACGTAAAGTATAGTCCAACGTACTCCGGGGAGTACGAATGACCTCAAAATTTTTCGCCTGGTTGTTTACAAGCACCAGGCCGATTACATTTCTTCCAACGCCGCGAAGGCGTGACGACTGGGAACAATAAAAATATTCTTGCCGCAAAATACGAGATGTTAAAAGTATATAACGATGAAGTCCTTAAAAATTTTCCGCTATACGTTTAGTGTCTCTTTATTGTCGAACAAATTTTTATTTAAAGCAGCATCATTATTCACAATCCATATATTTCAAACAAAAATTGGTATCCCAGCGATGTTGAATGATACAGAATATTATTGCCTCAAGGATATTCGATATTCGCGGTAACTGATTGAGCATTGATTTCTTATACAATTTTCATTTTATGCACGGCACATGTACGCAGACTTGTTCATGTTGAATTAAAACTTTTATTCTCAGTAGATTTTTTTTCCAAATAGACAAAAAAAAACTTTTCTGAATGATTTCTACAAAGTTTTTTATTCGATCGTTACATTCTCATTTAAAACGTTTTTTTTTAAACAAATGCCATTTCTACTGATCATGTGTATTATTATTATTCAAACGCGCACGAATGCAAGTAACGCGCGACATATATCTTTATTTTTTATTTTACTTGGACAAAACTGTGTGCACACTTGCTCGACAGTAACATAATATTCCTTGCAATTAACTCTACTAACTCTATTTAATTTTGATGCGGGAATGACTTTGAAAAAAATTTAATGCGGTCAATCCGTAAAATGATCGAATCTTGCGCGCACTGATAGAAATAGAGAGAATTCACTGACGTTTTTTACTCGCTTTGCTCTCTCTCTCTCTCTCTCTCTCTCTCTATTATTTTTAAACATTTCGAAGAATAAAATGTGTTATTGATTTTTTTTATTGTAATTTAATTTCGCAATATATTATTAAATACATTTTTATTTTATGTATATAATATATATATATTTGTATTGTGAAAAAAGTTTGTGCACAAGTTTTTTTTCTAACAATAAACGAATTTAACAAATACATATATCATCAATCAAAATATATATTATACAAAAAAAACTTTACATAACAATGTTTTTAACAAAAAAAGTATTTTTACGTAGGTATATTCATAATTTTTAGTACAATAATTGCGAGCGTTATTCAAAAAAATTAATAAATTTTTATTTTTATGAAATGTTTAAAATCTTGTTATGTTGAAAATTTTATTTGATTTCTGTATTTATTGTTAAAGATGCCAACGATGTTGGCATGTCGAAAATATTGAAAAATTGCATAACATTTTTATCATTGAATCACATGATAGATATTGTAACGAAGTTTGTAAGATTTCTGAAGAGGTGTCGCTAGACGATGATTCTCATTTCGCAGCGCTCTTCGACCCTTTGACGACAAGTGTGCAGCGAATCTCGCGGTGCAAAGTTGTGTGCGCATGGCGGCCGATCTATGCGCACATTCTTTTCCAGTTTTATTGTTGTTACATTAACACATACGAGAATAAATCAGGACAAAATTAATAACGTGCACGGGGCTCGGGCGACCGGAATCGCATAAAAACTTTATAAACTTTTCCCTCCAGTGCTATGGCTCGGGCGGAACGCGTTTTTTAAAAATATGCTCACTAGTGCGTGAACAAATGAGCCAGCGATGTGTCGACGAGCTCTGAAAACTCATGCCAAAAAATGACGTGGTGAAGAGGAGGAGGAGGAGAAAGAGAGAGAACGAGAGTGAGTGAGTGAGTGGGAAAGAGTGCAAGCGAGAGCGAGTGAGTGGAAAAGAGAGAGCCGAAGCGAGAAGAGACGGTGTCGCCTTGTCGTGAGTCTCTCGACGGAGAGGGTTGAGAAGCTCAGCGAGGTACGTCCAAAGATTTTTCAACATATACAGATTTACATTCCTTTCGTCAATCATTTCACGAGCTGAAAATTATCTGAAAATAAGCAACACTCTGTAGATCCCCTCTTCCAGAACGAATTTTCGCCATGTATGTGTACCACCAAAGTGGCCTTGATGAGGCTCGTATAACTATTACGTGTGGGTAATGTAAGCAATGGGAGTGGGAGGAGCAAATTTCCGAAAAAAAGAGCCTCTATCATGGTGCTCCAGAGAGAAATGAAATAAATGTCAGTATTCGTAACTCTTGCAGCAATTAGTTAATGTCGCGAAAGAGCAACTTTCCCTTTAACGTATCCATCCCGTATTTTCACCAATACTTGGATAAAATACCTTATCAGTGACACACTTCCTGCTACGGAAAAGAAAAGACGACGCGGAGATCATGAAAAAAATGTACACCGCACAACAACTTTCCTGCAAAATTTTCCACGCTCGTTTTGTCCCCTCAGCATAAAACGTTGAAACGCGATCTTTATACTTGCAATCTATCTGTTATCTCTTTTCAAATACTTTCCTCCCTACTGCCATTATTCTCTTTTGTTGTACTTTACACAATTTATGAAATATACAGTTTTCTAGTTTTCTTGCCTCTTTTTGTACTCGTCAGCTTGGTTTTTCATATCGGAGCTTACTTTCAATGTCTCTCTACTCCAGGCAGCATGGAGGCAGACAAAAGCACAGAGGATGTCTGGAGAAAAGAAAAAACTGAGGAACGTACAGAACTTTTCAATGCAGACTCGGCAACTGGATCAGTAGACACTAATTCCACATCGCTTGCTGATATATTTGACACTGCTTTCACATCGACGCCGGATCCTTCGCCTCCACGATGTCCCGCTGGTACTTCAACATATACTATCATTTTTTTTTTCTTTTTGTTTTTTTTTACTAATTGGAGTCAGTTGCTGCAAACAATAAATTGATTAACGAGAAAGCCCATGACCGAAGCTTTTCACTGAAATTCTTTATTTTTTGTATTATTACGTTACAAGCGTCTTGTACGACGATGTAAGCGCATCTCTTAAACAACCCTCCTTACTCCGCATTTAAAAAATTTGAAATAACAGAGCTAATATTTTCTTAGATGACTCCAATTTGTTATTCACAAACATTTATAATCTTTCATATCGATGCATCAAATTTATTTTGAAAATATGGAAACTTTACAAAATTTTCACTCTCAATGAACTAATTTTTTTTTTCTTTCTTCTTTCCTGTCTTACAATTGTATCGTGTCTTAATGATCGTAATGAATTTAGGTAATGAAATGGAGTATGAACATCTCTTTGCTGAAAGCGACATTGAAGAGACCGATCCGCAAATTCGTCCAACATCGTTTCACCGTTACAACGCACGCCGTGCATTTTTCGCTAGTCGACGTGCTATGCGACGATCCCATTTGAGACGGCAAGTTCCATTCGAACGTCCGGTGTCCGAACATTACAATAAATACCTGCGCAAGGAATTTATCATGATGTTTAGGAATGAGGAGAGGCGAATGATGATTAACGATCATCGTAGTAGTACTTTTCATTTCTCGGATGATCTCAACGCTGCTGGGCCATCGAGACTGGCGGATCGTCCAGTTGATTATAGGTACAAATTTTCTTTATTAAAATACCATAGTGAACTACAATTTTGTGATTGACATTTAAAAAAAAACAGAAATTAATAAAATTATTCACATTTTGAAAAAATTAATGAAAATAATGAAAATGTTCGTTTTTTTTTCATAGTATTACGCTAATCTCGTATATTTGTAATAGTTGTATCACTTGAGAAACATTTGTATCGGCATGCTCAGTTATCTTTTACAATTTGCTAATTTCATCTTTTTTTTATGCGATACCTTATACTGAGAATATTTAATGTTTCAAAATTTTCTTTTCTTTTACAAAAACAAAGCTCTTGCGATGAGGAAGTTAAAATTGTAAAAATGAATCTCTGTAGCGTAACTGGATCAGCGGGTGATACCGTCGGAGAGGTGATAGACATGAGCATGAATAATGTGGTAAATAATATGGTCACTGGTAGCTCTTTACACCCATCTGCTACCACAACAGCCACGAACTCGCAACAAGTTCCTCGCAACCAAGCATCGAGTAAGAAAATTAATATTAACGCGTTTAATTGTTTAACGAAATATCATAATGAAATTATTACAATGTCTTAAAAAAAAACATTATTGCAACAAAATTTGTAATCCAAACTCTACATAAATGCATATTCTGGATAGAAAACGATGATACACCACTGGCTCCTGATTTACAATTGGATTGGTCTTCGAGCAGCGACAGCGACGATGAAGACGGTTCGGTCGAAGTTTTAGGAACTGTTAATAATAGTAATAGGGTAAGTATGGACGATGTATTCTCGCGTATGAAAAAAAAATACGGACGACTGAAGTTTATTCCTCGATTCAGAATAACGAAAATGAGGGCGAACAGAGTGATCGTACTGTCACTGTAGTCGACCTGACTGCCGAATCCGACGAAGAGCACCCGTCAACGGTGCCCAGCGCTCCGCCAACTTCACCACACCCAGCGGAGCCTCTTCACAGGTAAAGAAATTTTGAATTTCATTTACTCAGTGCTCGGCTGACAATCAGCGAATCAATGAGATTATTTCTCTTAGAACTCACGGATCACATTGCTCACGCCATCCGGCCGAGTGGTTGTCCCACATGTTGCATTCGTTCAATCCATTGGTCATGAACCATCGATATCCGAGAGTCCCGAATGTGTATCAGGGTCACCCATCGTCGTCAGGTGAGAAGGGTTCCTTGGGTATAAACGAGTTAAGCATTGTTTTCCATTTGCTCCTATATTTGTAGATGCGCCAGGTGGAATTCCTCCGTCTCCTTCACGAATACATCCTATTCACGAGAGGCTCTGGGTTCATCAACAGCGATTGCAAGAATCGCTTCGTCGTCGGCTCTACGCAAGATCAACGCCCTACATGTTAGCAATAATATATTTTTTTTAATATTTCATCTTATTTAACAAACGAAAGACTCCATTGATTTTTATTAATTCCTCGTACAGTTGCACACCACCCAATCCTCACATGTATCAACCAGGAGCTTACGTTGCAAATGGAAGTCCCGGCAGGGCTGTGCCTCCCAGTACTTGTTGCACGGGTAACGAGAATCCGAATCAGCCCGAAAATTATCCTCATCACACTGTACTACCCGCGCCCCAACAACCCACGGTTTACAGTCACCCGGAGACTAGAAGACCCACCGATCTGAATATAAATCCACCGCACTATCTGGAGCCACTCACGGTAATCTTATCTTATATTAATATATAAATGTGAATATTTATATGTTTGGATGTTTGTTACTCAATCACGCAAATACGTTTGCAAGGAATTGAATGAAATTTGTCACAGAGACAGTTTTCAATGTCGATTTGAACATAGGCTACTTTATTTTAACTCATCGTGAACAGATGGCAATACAGAGTATGAAATTCTATATAAATCGACGATAGATTAACTTGAAATTTTTACTAGACATTGCATTTTAATAGAACAATGTTTGTATAGACTTTTTATTTCGAAATTACAGTGAAAACGGAACATTTGAAAATATTTGACAAATGACTGTCTTCAAGACGTGATAAATTTTAAAATATACTAACATCATTCTAGCGCCATTCTCTTTATTTTGCAAAAATCTTTAAAAATCACACTTTATTAAGTTCATTTCGTTAAATAAAGGAAAGATATTGCTAATTGAAATGTTCATAGGTCCATGAGACCCAGTGTAACTCACCAAATTAAAAAAAAAAATTTTCGATTTTAAGAGCCTATTCGATCGGGAATTTTTCGTATATAACGAAAATGTTAATTATTTGGGGCGATATTGAAAAATTCATATTGAATGAACCAAAAAACTGGATTTTGGATCAGTTTTTCTATTACCGCAAGGGCGCGAAGCCTGCTAGTATTTATTATATAATCATGAACAAATATTTGAAAATTACGTGATAAATAAACGAGTTAAATTCATAAAATGAAACGTCGTATTTTCAGGTGAATCCCTTGACGAGCCTCGAGGAGATTGAATCAACACCGGTGGAACGAATGCCATCGATGCCGGTGCATCAGCACGTGCATCATCACATGTATCATTATCCATATCCACCAAATGTAATGCCTGGACAAGGGCTCCATCATCTGCATGTATCGCCGATACCGCTCGATTTTCATTCACACATGTATCTCGTAAGTTTTAATCACCTTTTTCGTTAATAGTGTCGAGTTCGTAGAGCAAAAAATCGAAAGTTTGACAATGGTTTTTCTCCCATACGAAGTCGTTTGAGAGTTAAAATTTATTAAGAAAAATTGCTGCAAATCAACTGAAGTAAAACATATTTGAAATTCAAGCTCATGCAATGACATGTCTACTCTCTGTGTGATTGGACGAAAAAGAAGATGAAATTGTTTTAAAAAATTATATGAAGCTTCTTTAAGGCCATACAAAGATCATTGCAAAATTTAACTCAAATTAGGAAGCTCGTTACTGAGATATTTATTATATAAAATTGCAACTTCAAACACGTGCTCTTATGGGAAGGTACAAAAAATTGCAATTTTCAACAATTAATATCTTAAAGAGGAGTTTCCTAATCATCGTAAAAAATGTTTACTCAACCTTTTAGAGATGTTACTTAACATTGTGTAAAATTTTCGATAATTTTCCATTATTTTCGATTTTGAACACGACATCCTTAAAATAGTCGTTAGCTATAAAAAATATTTCTGAGGATTAGCCAGCCCCTCCAGCGAATCAACTCGTCTTCGCGGTATTATTAACTTGAAATTTTATTCGTTTTTGTAGCATAATACAGAAAGACCCAGATATTCGGGGTCGATAAGTGACCTAATAATGGCCCGAGCTCGAAACGCGGCAGCCCGAATTGAAAATTTCGCGCGAATAGCCGATCTGCGACGTATATCGCATATAAGTTGCGGTGCCACTCAAGAATCGATCGAAAGCCACACATTCCCACATAAGTACAAGCGCGTATGTATTCTTTATTTTCTCTCTTTATGAATTTTTTTTTACAGAACAACGCATCATGATTATTTTATTATTTTCGCAACAGGTCAAAAAGGTGGAAAACGCCGAAGATGCCCTGGAAAAGTGCACAATCTGTCTGTCCGAGTTTGAAGATTGTGAGAGCGTGAGGTGCGTGATATTGCTTATTTGAATATTGCAAGTTCATTTTGTTTCTTTTTTAACTATCATGCGTTTAATCACTATGAGATATAATTTTTTTTTTCACTTTTCCAGGAGACTACCGTGTATGCATTTATTCCACATAGACTGCGTCGATCAGTGGCTGTGTACGAACAAACGTTGCCCCATCTGTCGCGTCGATATCGAGACTTTCCTTCACAAAGAACTGACAGCGGCTACGTAGCTTAAGGCTGCGTCGAACCAGCCTTCGTTATCGTGAGCTCTCTCGGTTTATTTTTCTTCACCTGTTCTACCGCCGCTTTGATCGTCCCGATTATCTGTCACTAGTGATTTTACATATTGGCGTTTTTTTTCTTTTTTTATTTTTCACATTAAATATTGCGATCTCATTGTTCGCACACGAGATGCGAATACACGGTTTTGCAATCAGTCAAGTTTTCATCTCGAAGTTAAATTTATTATAATCAATGATTATCATTACGTTATTTTTGTAGATATAAATCATTGTACATAGAATATCGCTGAGTCGTTTTATGAGTCTCGAAATCACGAGACATTGTCGGCGCGGACTTTATAAATTGCAAAAATGGCTTCAATCTTTTTTTTCGTAAAGTTTTGAATTTTTCGTCATATATTAATCCTCAAGTATAATCATCAGACTTTTTAACTATATTCGAATGGTCGTCGGATATTTTTTTACGTGAATCTAAAAAGCATTTTATTTACTTTGATAGGATTTTGTTACAATTGTTGCTACACTAAAGTGGGCTCGAGGACAAAGCCTCAAATATTTAATCAATGTAGAAGAGAAAAAGATAAGAAAAAAAACGGCTGATTTTTCCTACTAGGGAAGGAAACGCGTAAAAAAGTATATTTTTTATTTTTGCGCGAGCGGAATGATAACCTCACGTTGATTAAAGTTCACGTGTGAAATATATAAAAGTAAATATGTCGTGCATGATTTCCTGACGAGTTGCGGAAAATTCGAAAAGCTCTTGTACGTCAATCCTGCTATTCACGAATGTACACTTTTTCTTCCGTATTCTCAAGATCGAAGAAACGAAACGTGAAGAAATGCATTGAGCGAATGCATCAATCAATTATTTAGGAAATAACAAATTCCTAACGTAGAGGGTTATCGGGCGTAATATATCGTCGCCGGATACCCGAATATTATATTTAAAGGAGACATAACGGAAGTAAGGCCGGCGATAAATAATCATGCTAGAACGTTCAAGAAAAAAAATAGGAATGAGAATGGAGCCGTAAACAATTAACTTCAATGGGAATGTCTATTCATCGATATCGTACGTTCAAGCAAAATCGAAACTCGAGACGAGCTTTATAAACTATTGTGACGAAGAGCCAAACTCGGGGATTCACCTTGAGAAAAAATCGTGCCGGTAAACATAAATAAAAAATAGCTTCGTCGTGCAACAAACACGCGAGGTAAAACGATACTTATGCATTGATCGAGTTACAAGTAGTTCTTACTACTGCCAAACGCTGAAAGCCAAATTACACGAAAAGCTGTATAATGGTCCAGTACCGGAATGTAGGTCTCGGTACGTTTTTAGCAATTTTGACGTGTGTCGAATGTGAAAAAAAGGAAAAGGAGCGGTAAATACCAGCACGCTTTGTATACCGATTAAACAAGAAAGAAGAAGAAGAAGAAAAGATGAAAAGATTTACCTTAAACTTCAGAGCGACTAGGCTCGATATATCGATTAGATCGAACGCGAGCGGTGACGTCCGACTCGAGGACTTGTGCGTGATTTGGCAACATTAATTTTTCCCCTCCCTCGTTAAATCGACACAGAAGTCCTCGCGGGGTTTCTGAAAAGCAAAACGAGAACGTGGAGGCTTCGCCGTTCGCGTTCGAACAAATGTGGAGTCATAAAAACAAACATATTGCATAGATATATAAATTATGAAAAAGATGTAATGGAAAGGCGCGTGGCGAGGAGTGACACGAGCGAAAAATAATTCTGTTTAATTCCCTTTTCACGAAGCGTCAATATTCCGCCTACGTCGAAAGGTTTCAATGGTGAAAATTTGTTCCACTTCTCTTTTTTTTGTCATCTTTTCATTGTTCCCCTTGCTCGTGGAATAAAAAAAAATGAAGCGAAATGGGAACATAATGGGAAACGAGCGAAACGAGGAAACGCGTGGAAAAATATCGAGCGCTCTCGTACTCGTTTATATGATAATAATCAATTAATTTGGAATAAAACGATAATTTTATATACTCTCGTGAATTATGAACCTTTATACACTGTAAATATGATGCTACGAATATTATAATGTGAAGATTACTTGTATTGGTTTTATTGTTAAAATGGAGTAACCGAAGTAAACGTTATTCGAAAATAATTTGTTCCGTTCACAACTCCAATCCTGATCGAACATAGTAAATTTTGAGCTGTACACAGTTTTTTATTCCCAAGTTTTACGGGATACCGATGTTTTTTTCATAAGGCATATATACAGGGAAAATCAACATTTTTTTTCATGACATTGATATAATCAGTAGAAACAGACTATAAAGCGGAGTTATATTATGCTAATCTTGTATTATTTTATTCGGCATAAAATTTTACCTTTACTTTAGAGATTGTGTGATTTGAGTGGCCATATTTTACGGCTAATCGAATAACCTGTTTTCAAATATACCCGTTTTCTCAAAAATACGTCGATCTCATTTTTTTTCACTTTACCGTTTTGTAATTTTTGGTTGACGCCTTAAGCATAATATAAATTTAGTATATTTTAATATCAGAATCGATTTTTGCGTCAACAATGAGACTTCAAGGAATTCTGAAATACAGTGGTTGAAAAAATAATTTGTGCGCATGAAAACAAAAGTTTCTACGATTTGTAATTTAATAATTACGTTTATCCATAATTTTTTTTAATTTCAAGATCGATATCTTTTCATTACACTGGTTAACGATTCCTGAAAAAATTTAGTAGGAATAAGTACAGAAATTGATTATACTTCGTAAAAGTCTAACGACGAGCGCTCGAAAATTCTGAATATTAGGAAAATTTCGATTTATGATTTCAGTAATAAGTTAAAAGTTGGTAAAGTTGAACTCAATTTTTTTCACTTCACTCAATTATCAAAATTGTTTGAGAAGTGTGCCTAAACTGTTAATTAATATTACAGCTATAATATAGCAAAAAATCAACAAACTTGTGACAAAGATATAAACTCTAAATTGCACCAGAAAATATGAAAAACTCATTTTTATCAAGTAGTTAATCTATAAAATAAGCGTCTGTAGATTTTGTTAAAAATTTCCATACACTTTCTTTCACATTAAATGCACGTGAGTATTAAATTTTATTAGGTTTCACCATACCGAAGTCGAGTTATTTATTAGTTGTAATTACATTTTTTGGTAGTTCTTGTCATAAGAGCACATTTTACAAGTTTCTATTTTCAACAATAAATACCTCGACTTCCAAATGGTGAAACCTCCTAAAAATTTGCACAGATTTTTTTACAACATCGATGAAGCCTTGATTTTTTTCCTGTCATAATAATTTTCTAAGACATCAATATTTGGCTATATTTTAATAATATTCTTTTGTTTATAATTAAGATGATAACGCGGTGGCAGCATAAAGTTTCTGATGACTAACAACATTTTGTACCACACGAAGGATTAATTTCCAGGAGATATCGATCGCATCCATCCTCACCGTCCGACCGCTTATACACGGAAAGTAAGCTTTTTTTACTTCATCCTTCGTACGAAACAATGTCTTGAAATAAAACTAATATCAGGAAAAAAAAATTATATCATTAACATCGTTTTCAAATATACATATTTGAGTCAGCTAAATTGAAAGATGAAAAAGGAATGACTGAATCGTTGTTGGCAAAGAGCATTTGAAATTATTGTTCGGAAGTCGCGAATTAATCTTGCACGTTATTCATGATTTTTTTGTGCCATAATAAATAATAAACGTTCGACTATTTATAGATTGGAATAAATGATTTAGACGTCATTCGCGATTCCCACAGTAGTCCATCGTTACGTTTTTATTAATCGAGGAAACTGTTGGGGAAATACAAAAATTTAAGTTGCACGACCGAGCGAATCACAGTAATTAGTTGGCGGCTATTAGAAATCACTGTTGTGTGACGAAATTATAATTTAAAATCCGTTAATATCAGGCAAACAACGTCAAGACGCATTTTGCAAGAAAAACTTGTAATCCCATTCTTCATACGATCATATTTGGAAAGTCGAAGCACCGGTTATTGAGGAATATTTTTGTTTTTCCTCGATAATCATGCTGAGAGGTTCTATAATTTCATGAAAAAAAAATTGTACTCGATCGTGTTCTAGAGTTAAAAATGTAATAACAAAGTATTTTCTCAATACAATTAAGTAGATTATCATGACAGTTGACCAAAATTTTAATCATAAAATAATTGAAAAAATTATCTGAATGAATCTTTATAGTAAACTTCATTATTCCGAAATAAAAGTGATACATTGAAGATATTTGCTTTTCCCAGTTTTTTAATTCTCGAACGGAAATAAGTATACGTGTTAATTCCGACAAAATAGCTAACTTCTCCTGAACCCCGTACCAATATATATAAAACTCACTATATAATGCATGGAGTTGTAGGAAACAGTGGGACGTGACAGTTCGTGTTTCATTAACACTCGATAAGTATTCGCGTGTTCGTACAATGCGAGGAAGTTTCTTGAATGATTACTTTAAACAAAAAATAATTTAAAAAATCCAGCAAAGATACTATGAAACATAACACATTTCAATATTGATTCAACGTGAAATTATTATCATTTATGTTTCATCATTTCTTTCTTTATAAATTGATTTAACAATTTTATTGTATAAAAACTTATTTTTGAGCATATGATATAGAGAAAAAATTAATTAAAATTTGTAGTTTGAAATAACAATGAATTCCTAAATACAATATATTTAGCGTGACATTTGAAATAAAGTCTCGCACAAAACTTCCCGATTCGAATTCCGAAAGATTCTTCGTCGCATTGGAATCAGCTCGATATTCGCAAATACCAGAATCGTTGAAATCATCGATCGAAATGAACTTCACAGTATGTTATTGCGTGTGTAACTCGTAATGAGAGCTTTGCATGAGGTTAAAATTTGAATACGATAAAAAATAATGGTATAAAAAACATATCTGCACGATAGTTAAAGATCCATTCAGGCAGATTTACGTTTGAAATCAGTATTTAATGAATGATTATTTTCTTGAATATGATGCATCGAGTTTCGAGAAACGTGCTGTATAGCTTTTTAGCGACTGAACGAAGGTCCGCACTGTTCGATGCTCTGCTTGGATTCCGGGAAATCAAAAAATCCGGAAAGGGTTTCCCCGCGTGGAGCCGCGACCGTCACCGATTTTCAGCATCAACGAATTCAATATGCCTCGCTGATGGGGATTTAGCAGGTACGTCCTTCATATATAAAGAGAATGTCGAGTTTGTTTGGCACATTAGTCGTAGCTCAAAGACCAGCCGCGTCGGACCGTCGCAGATACCGCGTGTCACCTATTACGAATACACAATCTTCATTATTTCGGGTCTTTGAAATCGCCCCTCCGAAAACTGTTGTTCTAAATCCACGAGTGAGTTTTTCAAGGATTTTTTTTTCTTTTTTTTTCGCATATCCTAACGGGTTAATACATAATATCTGCCTGGAAACGACGTTGTCAAGACTGGTTTTTACGAAACTTCGTCGCTCAACCTTGGACGATCTGCTTCTCGTTAATATCCTTGATGCCAATTTTGCCCCTCAATCTTTTACCAAACATAGTCCTTTACTTTTTTTTTTCATATTACAAAGTCCCTGTTAATTTATCCTTTTTTTGTGTCTTTCGTAAAAAGTATAAATTGAGTGGTCTTGTTTTCCTCGTTGCTCATTGGAGATTTCAACGCCGGCAAGCTGAAAATCGTGAAAAGTTTAAATTTCAGTAACTCGCATATTTCTCGTGATTCCTCTACTGCCTTTATGTTAATTTTTATCACGTCATGGAAAATATAAACGACGAAATATGTGACGATTTAATAAATCATAGTGAATCTGCCAAGATAAACTTTTCCCCTTAAAAATGATTTTTCAAACATTCCTAATAAAAATAATGAATGACGGACAATTAAGTTCCCATCAGGAAGTTATTTGCACTCTCAAGATCTATTATTGAGCAGAAAAATAACTTTTTGTACACGTACATGATCGTTGGATCACCGATCCAGCTTCTTACACGCAATCACGAACAAAACTAAAAGCGTGTTCGATCATGCACTTTATTCGCCTTATTATTCTTATTTCGAGTAATCGACCAACAACAATAAACTGAAAAATCATTAATTACACATACAATTTGTTTCAACAATGAAGAAATATTATATTGAATGCATACTAGTCGTACCCAATAAATATTTCCTATACAAAATTTTTGAGATATGTACTAAAAATTATTATTATTATAATTTCTAGCAATTTTTATTTTTTGAAAATTTGAATTTATTTATGTACTGGTGTCATATTTTACATTGCAATTGAATAACAGTCCGAAGGAGGTTTAATCATTTCTCACGTGAAAATTATTTTTCATCTTTTATTAACATAAGATTTAATTCGTGACTATTTAATTTGTAAATTTAAATTCATCGAGACATTTATTTTTGAAAATTGCATCCCTTCGAAACTTCTTTTCATGAGACCACGTATATTTTTATTTTTCTTACACAATTTTACACAAGGAATATCTTGATTTCTACTTTAATGAAAATTTCTCCAATTTTACACATAATAAAAAAACATTAAAAAATTGTGAATATACATATTTTCAAGAAAATCCATGTAAATTGAACAATTACACTACACATGACGATTTTTACCTTTACGATAAAAAAAGCGACAGAATAATTATTGCAATAATTAATTATTACAAAATTTGGATGATTTTTTTCGGAGTCGCAAACGTTCTGCATTGCGTCGGAAAAAAGTGTTGGCACAGTGATGAAAAGTCGAATAAAAAGATGATTTATCAACCTGAAGCATTGTTTACGAACTACTGGCTCGAAAAAATGCTTTTTTCAAGGTCGTTACGAAAGACTTGCGTCAAGAATAATATTGCAGTAGAAGATGAGAAAATATAGAAACGCGTTTATCGAAGAATTATCGATAAGTGTACCGCAATTAAAATGTAAATAAACCGCGTCGAGATTTATAAAGTCGAGATATTACAGCGATCGATACGATACATCCTCGTGTTATAACGTATCCCCATGTAAAAGTTCAGTGACCCTCAAGCTCTTTAGAAATAAAAACAATCGTTTGATAATTATTTTTTTTTTTATAGCAGATGGACGGAAAAATGTGGTCGGGAATCCTTTTATTTTATGGAATGGCATTTCTGTTCAGCCACCACAATGTTCTCGGCCAAGGTAACACTTCCTTATCCAATTTCAACTCTCTTGTAGCAGGAAAAAATATCCATCGCTTTTATTAATGAATATTTTTTCTCTCATAGAATTGTATCCTTATGATATTTTAAATGCAAAAGTGTATAATCAGCGATATATAATCGTGATCGAGAATAGAAATTACGAGTTATTTGAACGTTGAAGAAAATGTAAAAAATTTTCAAAGCGGATTTAGCACTCGTCAAAGTGACGAGGTTCGAAATATTCGTAAAGCAAATAAAAGTGAATCTTTTTTTTTTCAAAGGAAAGAGTGAATAATTTTTTCTCAGTAAAGTCGGCGATCGAGATAATAATTTGTGTAATTTGTGCGTAAGCAAACAAATTTTTCTTCGCGCACATGATAATGGATTTCCAATAAGGAACGTAGTAACGAAAATATTCGTTCCTTCTTTCATTGTAAATTGTTAGAAAGAAAATTCGATTGGTAACCAGCATAAAACTTTTACTGAGAACTCGAATATATATTTGGATTGAAGAGCGAAAACTTGTCTTTTCGTTGAAAGAGGGCCAAGGTTGAAATGATGGTGATCGAACTTATTGAGCTGACAGATTCACGCTGTGCGTATAAAAATCACTCCAAAAGGCCACTTAAGAAATCTTAATGATTACGAAGAAAAATTACACGCGTGGACAAGATATTTATGGATAAAATAAAATTTGAGTCGCACGTGCTTATGTAATCACATTGATCTTTAAACTCGTACAATTCAATTAATCTAATTTATATTCATGTTTTTTACATCTGACGGTGACAAACGTTATTACTTCATTCGAGGAAATAAATGATTGTCTCGTCCAAAAAAGTACTTTAGTTCGAAAAGAAAATTTAGAAGACGAAAATGAGAAAAAAAAACTACGTCGCGACATGATGACAAAAATTCGGACGTTTCGCAACAAGATCTCACAATCGTAGAGTCTTTGACCGCTTGGTCTGGAACTCCTCGTACGTTAATTAAATATACAACGTACAGAGTTATGTTGAAATCTCACGGCGCTTTACTTTTCTCTTTTTTACACCTCCTTCCCGATTTCGTATTTTATTTACGTTCCTCTGAAATCCCAGTGACGTATTAACCAGTTTTAAAAAAGAAACATATGAACGAAATTTCGAATTTAGCATCCAAAAATAAAGACTCCAAAAATGATGTTGCGAATAAATCTACTTTTTTTTCATAAACCAGCTTGTGAGGCTTGTTGGCAATTATCTTTGGAATTTCCACGCTCACTTAATGCGCTTTGATCGTTCACACGAAATGATTTCGAATCTACGTGACCTTCCAATCTTTGTTTCCTTCATTTCTGACTTCTAAATGTTTCCTCCTTTCAGTGATGAGCATTTAATTCGTAACATCCGAAATTCAATTTGTAACGCATGAAAACGGAAACGTACAAATATCGTCAAATTACTCGTACGAACAAAATTCTGACGATAAATTTTCTCAATGTAATATAATTATTGTTTCAAAAATTTCTTCGGACGCAATGCAAGAAATACGCAAGCTTTTAAATTTTATCCTTTATTGATGCAATAATTGCAACAATTATTGTTTTTATTTCAAAGAATATAATAAAAAACCTATGTTTTTAATAAAAATGTAACTGGTACGTTAATTTAGTTGATAGCAATTTACTATTGAAAAGTAAATTTAAAAAATATATATTAATTTTTGTTGTTGTAGATTATGGCCCCTGCAACAGTCCTCTTCAGGTGGCGAGTGTCTGCCGTCCAAGGAGTGACTGTCCACTAATAGATGACCTAGTATCTCAATTGGAACAGAGAATACCAGATATTCTTGAGCAACATCTTTGCGTCCTGGTGGATGGAGACCCCATTGTTTGCTGTCCCATTGGAGGAGAGCGTCAATCGTCCAACAATCGTGCGATCAATCGCGGAAACAATAATGGAAACAATAATAATAATAGGAACAATAATGGAAATAATAACAGGAACAATAATAGAAACAGTAATTTCCAGGATAATAATAATCAATACAGAAGAGTCAATGGTGTTATCCAAGCCGATAATAGATACGGCTATGGTCCTCTTCAGCCTCCTGTGTGCGGTATCGTTGATGTCAAATACACAAGAATCGTTAACGGAGTGCCTGCCCAATTGGGTGAGTCATGAATTTTATAAAATTTATTCAATAACATATTCGTAAAGTGTATAATGCTATCTCATTTAATTTAACAGCAAATGAATATTGGTTCTGCTGGATAGCCAATAAAAACATTACAGTAAAATCATCAGTTGAAATTTCTTGAGACAGAATTTATTCAAAAATTGTACAGATCTTCGTTAGAATTGTGTTAACGTGTTTGCAAAATTTAAAAAGGCTCAACCATGTAGTTATTTAGATATTAATTTTTTTTAAAATTGCTACTTTTAACATGGGCTCTTATGGGAGATTCGAAAAATCAACGACTTTCAATGTATAATATCTCGATTTCTAGATGGTCAAGCTTGTAAAATTTGACACATGTTTTCATATGACATTAAAGAGGACCTGTCCAAATTTTTAAGAAAATCTGTCTCAACACGATTTTGCGGTTGTATTACCTTAATAGAACCCCATCAAAGTCCCGAAAATGAGTAGTGAACGCTCCAACGTCATATTGAACAAATCCATGACTATAATTTTACTGAAATAACAATAACTAGTTTTACTGAAATTAATTTTGTCAAAACCTCATCGTTGGTGCAGGAGATTTAGATTTATTCGCTAATTCTCTTGTCAATCGTAAATCTGATCAAGTTGATTTGTAAATGACTGAAATATAATTAAACAGGTGCTTGGCCTTGGGCGGTGTTACTGGGATATCGTTCGAGAAAGAATCCGAGCAAAACTGAATGGCTTTGCGGTGGATCATTAATTTCGTCTCGTCACATTCTCACAGCTGCTCATTGTATTCACGGACAGGAAAATAATCTGTACCTCGTACGCCTTGGCGAACTCGACATCAGTACCGATAACGATGGCGCTACGCCGATCGATGTTCAAATCGATCGTGCAACGATGCATCCCCAATATGCACGCAAAACAATAACCAATGACATCGGAGTTCTTCGTCTCGTTCAAGATGTTACATTCACCAGTAAGTACATGTATAGATTATTTTTTTATGAAATTTTTTTAAGGATGTTGTACCGTGAAATCGTTTTCGATAGAATTTAATAAAAATTTTCATAGACGTTCTTTGACCCAATGTACACGTGTATACAAATTTTAGAACGTTTTACCGTACAGAAGTCGAGATATTTATTGGCAAAAATTGCACTTTTCGGTACTTCGCCATAAGAGCACGTGTTAAATATTTCG
>JAPYYW010001245.1:0-39173 GCA_030522545.1 Cremastinae sp. A BG-2022a | reverse complement strand
CAGAACGAGTCAGCGAGCGCGAAGCGCGCACGGAGTGGGGGGCCATAAAAATCTTCCCCTTGGGGGCTTTTGCGTTCTTATTGAGGTAGTGAACTGTAAATATATTGGTTAACATAAAAGCATAGAAGTACAAAAAATTGTAAGGGAAGACATAGACTTTCGAATGGAGGAAATGAATATTCTTAAAAAAATATTCTTGTCCCCGCAGTACTTAGCAAAGATAAAATATTTTTAATTTAATTTTTTTGTCTTTAAAAAAATATAGTTGTTAAAAAAGATCATTAATTTCTGAAATAATTTTTCAATTATTGGGTGGTCCAAAAAATAACTAATTTTTTTTTCGAAGACAAACGTTTAATATTTTCGAAATGATAAAAAAGGTGCCATACTAACTTCCAGCTCTTCAATACATTTTTTTGAAGTGGCTATTTTCAATTTTTTATTTTCCATTTAAATTGAAAAACATTTTTTTTTCATTCGGAATTTAATAGCTCAATAACGAGGTAACTTACATATATGCCTTTATATAGTTTTATTGAAAATTTGACTCTTTACAAAAAATGTCTTCTGTAATTTACCGATAAATTGACTCCTTCAAAAGTTATTCAAGGTTAATATTAAAATTGTGTAAAAATTCACTTTTACATGAGTAAATCTGTAATTTTTTTTAAACCAACCTAGTGTACGTAAAAAAGAATATCAAATATCACTTAATTTTTGTATTTAAGAAATCAGTGAGAATAATTAATTTTTTTTCGTATCTCATGTACATGTATTTCTTAACAAGCATTATATATACTATTTTTCAACAAGGAGATTTGTTTCTTCGAGTATTTGCTGACGTAAGAGCTCTCGTCAGTTTCCGACGTTAGGAGGAACAATAAAAGTTTTAAAGAGTGGCTTCAAAGTGGATTTTTCACTCGGAAGACAACTCGACGAGTTGTCTGAAGTTTGAAATGACATTGTACGTCTGAAAAGAATTACAAGGCAAAAATGGTAAGTGCGTGAAAAATAAATTACATTATCTTATTATTACACACCAATAGGTGTGTAGGTCTTTTTATGTATTGAAAATATTCGTGAGAAAAAATTGGCGAAGAGGGTGAAAGATCTTCGGATGTGAGAGAATGAAAAATAATGTCGAAAGTTGCGTTTCTATAGAGAAACGAAGAGAAATGCCCCATATGTTATTTTCGACGTTTTCGTGCGTGACTGTTTTTTTACGTTTGTAACACGTCTACATTTTCAAATTACATTTATATAGATACGAGCTTTCCATTTCCGGTAAAAAAGATATTCCTCGGGGGGACGTAAGATGCTGTCTTCGTAAAAAAAAAAAGATGAATTCGATCTTTCGTGATAGCGTGAGAATTCAGGAAACAGGAGAGATAAAAAGCGTTTTTTCGAGGTTTCCTCAAAGGTAAATAAATTCAGTGAAACCGACGATCGTGCAACTCGAGACAAGAAAGAAATTCCCGATGTAATGGATCCTCGGGCCTCGTAAAAAAAGAATGAACGACACGAGAAACGCGTTAAGACTCAAGTGCCTTTGAAAGGGATGAAAACGAGGAAAAAAAAGGGATGAAAACGATGAAAATAAGAGACAAGTGCGAAAATTACATCCAAGTTATCAATTTTTTTTCTCCTTTGAACGAAGCTTGAGATTTCCCATTTACGTGTCTCGAATTTCATAAAAAAATTTAATAGGGAAATGTTCTTTGACAACTCAATCTTTCTGGAATTACTTCGAACTTCCTGCCTCGTTACACTCCCTGTAATTAACTGTATCTGGATTGCTCGAATTACAAACTACAAATTACACCCTTATTTTCCATATTTTATGACACGTTTTCATTTAGCACAGTAGACAAAATTTCAGTAGCAATTTGAATTTTTTCGTATGACATTTTTCTCGTATAGTAGTATACCTGTATTAAAAAAGACATGCGACCTCTAATCGATTCATCGGAATAGAGCGCATTGTGCGAAGTTATATGAAATAATAAGCACCTAGAAGAACAGCAAAATATCGATTCAAACCTGTCAAAAAGAAAAAAAGGGCTGCTGAAGGGGTACAACTTTCGATTTTTTCGAAAATCTGACAAGACGTGATAACTTTTTAAATAATTGATATATATTAACATAATTCCTAAACTATTTACTTCGTTTTTCACAAATCTTTAAAAATCACCCCTAATAAAGTTGATTTGGACAAGAAAAAGAAAAGATATCGCAAATTGAAATTTTTTTCATGGGTCTACGAGACCCAGTGTGACTCGCCAAATTTCTTCAAAAAATTTTTTCGATTTTAAGAGCCTATTCGATCGGATAGATAGTCATAGATAATGACAGTTTCCCATAGATAACGAAAATGTTAATTATTCGGGGCGAAATCCAAGAATTCATATTGAATGAGCCCAAAAAATGACTTTTGAAGTTTTTTCAATTTTTCAATATTAATTCTTGACGTACGCCCCGTATCAGTAACATTTTTGTTATCTACTGGAAATTTTTCGATCAAATATCCTATTTAAGAAAAGACATGAAGCCTATTGTATAATTATACAATCAATAATTCATCGAAATAAAGCATATTATGCGAGGTTATTATGCGCTTAGAGGAATCGCAAAATATTAATTCTAACATGTCGAAAAAGAAAAAAAAGGCCGCGTTGTCGCTTGCTTTTTAAAAAAGGAAGCAATTTTTATCTAAATTACATAATATAATTTACCGCTCATGAAGTTGTAGATTACCGGATTGACAGCACTATTTGCATAGCAGAGCCAGTGAGCCAGAAGGGAGAACGTTCTGGTCAATTGCCCCGAAGGAAGATTCATCAGTTGCCTGCGAGCAAGGTAAAAGTTTATAAGAAAATGAGAGGGAAAAAGAGGAAAATCTTATCGTGACGTACTTTCTTGCTTTAAAAATTCATTTTTTTTTATAAAACGAAGATTCTGATGTTTTTTTCGTACCAACAGGATTTGAGAATTTTAAATTACCTTAGAATGGAGAGCAAATGAACCGGAAGGTAACACATCGCGAACATGACTACGACCGCAACCAACATTTTCGCAGCTTTTCTTCGAGATCTTAGCTGGCCTTCGGGATTTCCAAGTCCGGTGGAAGTCACCTCGTTTGGCTGGCAAATTCTCGTCGATACTAAAAAATAGATCATTCGTTACAATAGGAAAAAAATTAATTTCAAATAAATGACAATCTCACCTAAAATGTATATTATTTCCTATTTTATTTATTATATATTCCTATTTTATTTTATTTTACTAGGAAGAATTATTCCTTATAACTTTTAACATAACTTTTTCAAATTTTAAAAAATGATTTAAATAATTGAAAAGTTTCCAACTTTTAATAGAAATTGCGGACAATTGGTATTTTCCACAATAAATATTTCAATTTTCACATGACAAACCTTCTGTAAAATTTGCATACACTCGCTCGTTATACTAAGAAACGTTTGTACAAATTTTAATGAAATTATTTTTAAAATAATTGCTTCCAAGTGCTACCTTGAGAAGAATTTTTATTTCATTTTTCAAATATAGTAACAGTACTCGAGTGCGCGAATAAAGGTATTTTGAAAAATGTGCTCTCGAGTCCCCTGAATATGGCGTGCAGGGGAAATGTCTTTTCCGCGAGGCTTGCTCGTCGAGTTTCTAAGCTCGCTCGTAAATCTCATTGTCCGCGAGTTTACAACGTGGCCATCGCCGGATATGATAAAGCGAGAGTCAAAAGTACATCGCGTAACAGGAAATAAAAATAAAAGCAGGAAGCGAAAATCCAACACATGTGCGTGGTGATTATTTGAGAAAAAAAAATAAGCGCGGAAAAATAAGAGAGGGGACAGAGAAATCGACGAGAAGAGAAGAATAAAGGAGAGGCTTCAATGGGATTCTCTTGAATGGTGCGAGTGGGCGAAAAGGCCTGCGTTTCATGAACTCACGAGCCCTCTTTTTGTATCCTTCTTTTCTCCTTTTCTATTTTCTCTCCAACTTGCCTTTGATATTGCAATTTCGTTAAAACCTGCCCGACCTCACGTTTCATCGTGTTCTTTTTTTTGCTTTTTTTTATATGTATATATAAAAAAATTTATACGATGAAATTCAATAATCCATCGAAAAATTTGCAAAAAGGATGAATTTCCCCTGCAACGTATTTAACGGTTCTCATGGCCAATACTCACAGTTGTGCCCTGGAATATTGCCCCTCCATAGCACACGAACGATTTGGTAGTAAGCGACCGTCATGAAAATTAAGGGCCCAAAGTACAGGAATACGAGTGTCAGACAAGTGAATAATGTCTGGGTCTCTTTGCTCCACGCTTGTCGACATTGAGTGTAGTAAACCGTTTTTATTGGTATTTCAGTTGAAGGAAATGTCTGAAGGACGATCAGTTCCGGTATATCTGGAGAGAAATTTTTTTTTTAACAAATAAAAAATTGATTACTGCTAGGGGTGTGCGAATAGCGTTCGAATCGAATAATTCAAATTTCCGAATTATTCGGAAAATTCGAATTATTTGTAATTTTCCAATAATCCGTGAATTTTCGAATAATTCGAATAAATTGGAGCTTTTGAGTAATTTGTGAATTCTTTTGCATAATAAAATTATTTTAAACTCGTAAAATGTAATCAACATTTGTTACACACAAAATTTTCTATTATAACGACAAAGATAATAATAATGAATAAGTTAAAATAAAATATATTAAATATCTATTAAATATTCTCAACAGTTGGAGATATTGTCACTCACAAACGCACTTCACTATCACCTAAATCGGTCTCTTATTTATGATTTTTAAACAGAAATTTGGAATAAAATAAATTTTCTTTAACTTCGTACTTTCAATAATACCTCTGTTGTTTTTTAATTATTCGCAAATTAACGATTAAATCGAAGTTTTCAAATAATTCAATTCGAATTTCGAATCAAATATTATATTCGACTCGATACGAATAATTCGTAAATTCGAATTATTTGCACACCCCTAATTGCTACTACTTTTCATTCAATTTTTTTTCTAAAATTCATAGTATATTCTGAAAAATGCATAATTTAAACAGTATGTAAATACATAATTTTATAAATCTTTTTTTTCGAGGAAACAATCTCAATAAAGTTGCTTCAAGAAGAAAATGTTAAATGAATTTGTAGGTTTCGCTTAAAATTCTTGTCTGTAACCAGATGTGAATCGTATGGAAAGGTTTATTCCATCGGTATAATTGTTAAGCCATTGGAAGGCTCGCAGAATGTATTTGCAAATGTGATTTGTTCGAGAGTTGAACAATTTAATTTAATTCTCTCGCCCGACTCGAATTGCATTCGATGCTTCTCCGTGTCTTAGTGTTCCTTTTCTCTCTTCCCAACTCTTCGTTCTATGTATTGGGAAAGCAAAGAGCAACGAAGACAAGAAATTGAATAGAACAGTATATTGACATTAGGAAAAAACATGAGAAAGGGATAGAGAATGAAAGAGTGAAAGAGAGAATTTAACGAACACGCTTTTCGAGAGATTGTCTGGAAAAAAAAAATTTCGAAACTTCTGTAACTCGAAAACTCGATACAAAAAAAAATTGGTCTCTTTTTCCTTCGGTATACATTCGAATCTTTTACGTGGAAAAACTCGGCTAAATATGTTACAGTTATTTCTTTTTCTCCCCTCATATCTTTTTCCCTTTCTTCATATACAACCTTCTTACGAAAAGTTCCAGAATTGAATGAATTCTTTTGTGTTTGGAAAGCAAACAGAATAATATCCGAACCAGCCTCATTAAAATTAATATTAAGAGTATTTAGAGAAGAGATAATAACCATTATATATTAATATGTAGGACAGCTCAGTATTTATCAGTAAATATTCAGTATTTTATCAGAATTTTAAGCAATTTTTTAAATTCAAACTTCAATTTTATTTAAACTTGAGGGTAATGTAAAAATAATATTTCTTTATGCTAAAAAAAATTTAATAAAAAGTTTAAAGCGTTATTTTGAACTTGTGGGCAGCTTGAACGACTTTTCATCGAGTCGTCATCAAAACTCGTTAAAATATTCGCGGATGTGCGTGACAAATTGGATGAAAATGGGTGTCTTACCGAAGAGAAGGGCGAAAAGCCAGATGACGAAGATTGCCTTTTTCGCGCGTGTCGTCGTAGATTTAAATCTGAGGGGAAAACATATCGCGTACCAACGATCGATCGATATAAACGTAAGTGTCAGCACGCTTACGGTCACCGAAACGGTCTGCAAAAGATATTAAAAAACAATATTATGTACAAACGTTAAGACAATGCATATTTGAGAATCGAAAATAGGAAATTTCAAAACCAGCTGGCAGCTGTTAAAATGGATAAAAATAAATATTTTCAAAAATATGAGAAATGGATTAAGGATGTTGTGTTCAAAATCGAAAATGATGAAAAATTTTTGAAAATTTTACACAATATTGAGCAACAACTCCGAAAGGTTGTGTAAAAATTTCACGACGATTAGGAAGCTCCTCATTAAAATATTTATTGATAAAAATGGTTATTTTTTTGTACTTCCTATAAGAGCACGTATTTGAAGTTGCAATTTTGTACAATAAATATATTCCAGTAACGAACTTCCTTATTTACATTTCACTAAAACTTTTCGTATTTACTTGTTCGAACTATTTTAAATATTGAAGTTATCGAGAAAATATGCTGAATACTTGCCAATCGATAATCCGACCGAGACACGAAAAACTTTCAATTGTGAGTCACAATTTTTTGCTTTCTTTATTTATTTTTTGTTGGGATTGTATAGCTTTGTATTCTCAAAGTTTTTGATAAAATTGAATTAATTCACGACTCTGTTCGATTAGTTCGCTGTTCTTTTGGTTTTGGAGACAAAGGTATGATATAATGAGTTCGATGGAAACCAAAAACCCATTCAGTATAAGCTTTATAACCATCCACCAAAGCCGTACAGCCAACCGGTGTCCCATTTCCAATGTCTCGTTAAAAGGATTAATTGTGCCACTGCCCATTTACTTTGCGCCCTCGAGACCGTGCACAAAAGTTCGACAAATTCTTTAGACCTCGTTCGTGAATTAATTAATCCCTCGACCTTAATCGATTTGTAAACATCAATCTCACGTTTACTTTTTTGTTCTAATACGTTTATACAATTACCAAACCAGACTTTTCTAATAAAGTAACTTTTTTTTCTGATCCTCCGACGAGGACGAAACGATTGAACGTTTATTTTTGCTCCGGTAGTTTTATTTTTATTTTTATTTTTGCTCCAGTCCATCAATCGAATTGTAATTGATTTTTATACATAAATTTTAATTTTTATTAGGAATTAAAATTATCTACATAATTTTAATTAAAATTAAAATTATCTACGTAATTTCAATTCTACAAAAAATTTAAAATTATCTATATAATTTTAATTCTGAATTAATATTATCTACATAATTTATATTATATATAAATTTGTTATGATTATGTTATAAATTAAAATTAAGTAGTGAATTAATTTTATGTCTAGACATAATTTGAATTTCATCGGTAATTTCTATTCGATTTTCATGATAATTCAATGAATTAAAATTATGTCTAGACATACTGAAAAATATTTCATGAAGCTTTATTTTCTGTAGCTTCATTCTTATGACTCTATTAAATAACAAAACGGCGTGCCACACTATAATATATTTTTATCCTATAATATATTTAATAATATATTATTAAATCCTATCCTATAATTTATTTAATTACTAATATAATTAGTATAGTTGTCACTATACTAATTATATGGTAAATTTAACTATCGTGATTTCGCTCATCAGTAAAGTTTGAAAAGATTTACTTTTTATCCAGTATTTTTAGCAAAATGCATCAATCGAAATGTAATCGATTTGTAAACATGAATTTCACGTTTACTTTTCTTTACGATTACCTTTACACAATTACCAAACCAGACTTTTTTAAAGTGACATTTTTTTTAATGCTCCAATGAGGACGAAACGATTGAATAGTTTATTTTCGCTCCGGTATTTTCAGCAATAAGTGCATCAAACGTCAACGCTTTAAAATTCATCGCTCAAGAATATCGGAAGCTCGACTAACGACGATACACGTGACTTTTTCTCTATTTACAGAGGATCTCTCGAGAAATATACTGGCAAAGGATTTAAAAATTCGATGGAGCTCATGATAAAAAGAGAAAAAAAACGACAAAAAAATAACTCCACCAATATCGCTCAACTGAGTTTCCATCCTCTTTTTTTTGTCTCTTCGTGAAATATTCATGTTACCGATGAATACCGATCGCTTTCCGTATAAAAGACTTATTCCGCACCAAAATACTTGAGAGATGCTCATGAATATTTACGGAGGTACAATATATTTAGCAACGTATGAAAAAAAGGGAATTATGCACGTGTGTAGTCGCCGTGTACGGGCAGAGTTATTGCAAAGGAAGCTCGTGGCTCGTAAAGTTATGCCCTTCGGAAAATTGACAGCCGGAATATCCTGAAAGGTATAAAAAGGGAAAAAGCAAAGAGGGCTGACCAAACCGGATATACGGAGCATGCGTACTATAGCTAAATTCCATTTTCATCCGCCTGCAACTATTGCACGATAAAAATATATACAAGGCGTCCTAAAATTGGCTGTTAAAGGGGTTCGAGTGTTTTTCGCTTACGCGCAATCGTTGTGCGTGTAAAATAAAGGCAAAAATAGTTAAATGAAATTAGTTTGAAGATAATCTGATGAAAATTAATATTAAGGTAGTGCTATAGTTTTATCTTTTATTTAGGATTTTGTTTAAAATTTTGGTATAATCATTCTTTGACACGTTACGCGTATGCGTACCAAATTTTAAGAGGTTTCACCATACATAGAAATTGAAATTTATATTGTTTAAAATCCCAATTTTCAATGTTCTCGAATGTTAAATATTGCGATTTTCAATCCTAAATATCTTCAATGCTAGATGATGAATCTTCTTCGAATTTAGCATGGCTCAATGTTGTAATTCATTGTACTTTTTTTTTAAATCTTATGATTTTGTTATGTTCATATATATATACGTAACCAGTACCTTGGATGACCTTAAATTTTGAGTATTTTGTTCTTAAAACAATTGGCAACAACTTTTCTTAATAAACTTAAGCTCAAAAATAACATGGTATAAGGACACAAATTGAGATAAAAACTTTTGATTTTACTGTACTGATAGAAGTACCTTAAAATTTAGCATAGCTCTTTATTATACTTCGAAGATGCTTCCCTTAGTTTAAAAAAAATATTCTTAAGATTTTTTTTTCGTAATGTTCATACGTACACAGCTTGATCACTTTGGTCACTTTGGATGACTTTGAATTTTCTACATATTGTTCTTGAAAAAATTTGCAACAAATTTTTTAAATAGATTTAAGCTGAAAAACCATATGACAAGGAGATAAATTGAGATAAAAACTTGATTTGACTTCGACGATAAAACTACCTTAAGAAAAGTTGAATACTTTCTTATGATTCCACGATTTTTTTAAAAGTTCTATTCATTGCACACTGAGAGAACTCACGATAGTGGATTTTATCATAGAGTGACAACTATACTATTGATTTTAATATCGAGACATTTACGACACCATGTATATAAAATGAATTGATTTTTGATGCATACATGTATTCATCTTTTTCTCTTCCTCGATATATGAAATATCGCAGTTTCATTTTGCGTATACTGTAACGATCAACAACGTGGTGTTTTTTTTATACAGATCCATCTCCTTTTTTTTCTCTCTGGAAGCTTTTCAGTCGTTAAAATGACTTTTCTGGTCGAAACGACAAATCGCTCACCGAACTAAATTGTTTCGATCTTTGAAAAGCACTCCATACTAACTCGACGCTCCAATATAGAATATGCTGTTCTATCGCCCGACTTGTTTGAGACCTCATGTATGCATTTGAAGAAAATTATTTTTCTTGTTTTCTTGACTTTTTTCTAATGATTTTAATCAATGCTTCAAATTTCTATGCAAATACCAAGAATGTTTTTAAGAATACAAAAATAACGACCATATATACATTGTATATCCATAATTGAATTTATTCATTTTATTCCAAATTGCTTTCTCTGACGTACTGTGTCCTACCTCGAAATTGAATTCGAAAATAAAACTCGAACAGATGCTTGAAAAGATATCAAAATTTATCGCGAAAAATGAAAAATTCCGAATTTGTATGTAAAAATTCAAATAAAACTCAGCTCTTTTATTGATTCCTCATGGACGTCAAAACAAAACGATTTATTCAATGAAATTCACGTGTGTCTGGTCAAATATCATTTTAACTTAAAAGAAAATAATGAAGTCGAGAAAAAAAATGTTTATTTTATACGGTATGATATTTTGAAACGGACGTATTTGGCACATATAGTGAAAATTTAATCATGATTGAGACGGGTTATCGATCAAGGGAAATTCATGGAAAGTCACTGAGTCGGCTAGCCCTAGACAAACTTTGTCATGCCCGCGTCTTCCCTGCGTAATAATGCTTAATGAGAATTCTCGACGTGTAACTTTACCTGAATTTATGCAATTACCGTTGACGTTAGTAGTAAACTGTATATCACCAGGGTGTCGATTGCAGAGTTCTAATTGAATTGTATATAATGAAAATTAAGACACAATTCAGATAAAAATGTGCAAAAACTAAAAAAAAATAATTATTAAAAAATTGGAAAATTTCATTTCATAAATAATTTCATAAAAATTCATAAAAAATAACAAATACATAAAAGCAAACACAATAACTAAAAACAGAAAATAAATAGTAATCGTGATAACGAAAAAATATCGGAAAAAAACTAAAATAATGATATAGAACAGAGCAAAAAAATGGGCATTACACGAGGAACAAGTTTAAATTATGCATCACTTGCACAGATATTTTTTTACGGTCGTCATAAATTAATGTAAATTATATGCATGAGAGCGAAGTGCATAAAATATTTTCGCCTGTTCAAAGTAAGAGCCAATCAGAAATATATAGGTGCTGTTTAATTATTCCTACCCTGTTTCCTCCTCTTTTATAATTTAAAGCCCAGTCAGCCCTTTTGCCTTTCGACAGCCAACCAAAATCCTAATTATGAGATGCACCATAATCCTTTATCTTGCAACCTCGTTGCCGATCGATACGCGATCTATCGTCAATCGTCGCAATAAGTATACATATGTTCGCTTCTATAAAAGCAAATTAACTCGCTTTGATCGTCAATAAACATAAAGAGTAAAACACACGTCAGTTGCAATATTAAATTGATAGCGCTTTGCTGATTACAAATATGTATACTGAAATAATATTGAAATTTTGATGGAAAAAAATGTAAAATACATAAACACAGCCAAAAGCAGAAAAAATAAAATGAAAAATGAAGTTTTCTTTAATAAAAATTGTTTAATTTTATATTAGGATGAACTGGAAGTGACAAAAGTAAGTTTTTCATGATAAAAAAACTCAAAAATCACATATAAAAACAGTTTGGACAATTATTAT
This sequence comes from Cremastinae sp. A BG-2022a, assembly GCA_030522545.1. NCBI lineage: Eukaryota > Metazoa > Arthropoda > Insecta > Hymenoptera > Ichneumonidae > Cremastinae sp. A BG-2022a. Next base: position 27,619 of record JAPYYW010001245.1, on the reverse strand, counting down.
ATTTTTTTTTCTGAAAAGTACATGAAAAAACAAAAATGTTAAAAAAAAAATTCGATATCTTTTGAACAGGTAATACAAAAATCTGAATATTTGCCTGAAACAGTATTTTAATATGTCCTAAAAATATCAAAAATTGACGAAAATAAAAAAAATCAACAAATAAATATTTTTCAATTAAATCTGTTCTCGGTGTAGTGTAATAAATGAATGTTTTTCCATTCAAATATGAAAGGAAACGTATGAAAAATGCACTATATTTATACGTAATATTTATTTAGGGAGTGAGGGATGTAGTGTGGACTAATAATGTTATTATCTAATTCAGTTTGGTGAATATACATATTTGAGAGTGACGACATCTGGGAATCACGTTTATATATGCGGGATCTGTCAAATGTTGATATTGACTATCTTCGTGTTAATTCCTGGACCCGTAATACCTTAATATTAGGACGAGGGACGGTTTGCGACTCTACCCTCGTACGGCGCGTACATGCGGAAATTGCCTAACCGGAACAAACATCGTCGGGTCGACTCTCTGGCAAGTCGTAATATATAAGCGAATTCCCCGTACGCATATGCTTCGAATCTCCTGATTTTCGCAGTTCTCCTTTCCCGATAAATCCTCAAAGATTTGTGCTCCTTTGAGAATATCGACGAAAATAAATTTATACCAAAACGAGTTCCATTGGATAATCGCCCTTTGAAGACTCGATGAAAAACAAAATTTATCGCACTGCTTTTGGATATTTTTTTTTCAAATTTTATAACCACAGAAAATTATGAAATACCAAAAAATTATATCATACTAAAATAATACTTCATACTTCTATTTGAATAATCGTCGAATCGTCGAAAGGAACTATATAGTTCCATTTTCAAATAATTTATTGATCATTATTTTTCAACGCTTTGGCAAACGTTACGAGAGTAAATTGGAACGATTTTCTGTCAAAGTAAAAATGATAAACGTTCTTTGTACAAAATCGTATTACGTCGAGATAAAAATAGTGAAAACGATGTTTTCCTATATTTCATTTTGTGAAGAATCTTCTGAGCATCAAAGTGCAAATGACAAACTTCGTAAACACTATTCATGTAATAAAAGTGAATTGTCATTATTTTTATGAGAACAATTCATCGTAAAAAGTTTCATGTATCGTTACGAGTGAGAAAAAAGTCTGACAAACATGCCTTCCAAGGGATATACTTTCATATAGTCAGTCTATACGTGCCTGGTTACAAAGTTATTAGCTGCAAATGATATACTGGGCACACCACCTCAGCAGAGGAAGAAAAAGAACTTTCTGAGCTTATAAAAACTTTTTTATATCGGCAAGAAAAGAGCTTTTGATACTTAGTTTCCTCTAATTAGGTGATAAATTATGAAACTCACGACAAAAGCTTATTATAAAGAGAACCCAGTTCAGCGTAAGAATAGTGTAAAATATTTTTATCTCGCAAGAAAGTGAGTTATTGCATGGATCATGGATAATTTGCGATTTCATTCAATAAATAACTGGTTCACTGAGAAAAAAAGTTTCTTTGAATGAACTAAACGGACAGTTGCGAAGGGTGAACGAAATATTTCGTTAATTTTACATGATATTTTTTTAATTCAACCATATTGAAAACAAAAGACATAGAATCGAAATATAGCTGAATTAAATAAATGTCAGGTTAAATTTAGCTGATTTAATTCAGTTCATTAATAGTTTAAGGTATTTATATCAGTATGTAGTCCAATCAAAAGTTTTTATCTCTCAATTCATATCCTTACCGTATGATTTTTTAGCTTAAATTTACTAAGAAAAGATTTTATACATTCACTGATATGTATAATAAATACCCTTTTTTAAATCTCGATTTATTTTGTAGTACTTCTGAAAAAAAAAATCCGCAAAAAGCCTATTTTTTCAGTCTCCGTATAGAGACCGAAAACCCTACCCCCATAATTGATTAAATCAAACTTGTTTCTCAGCGTTCAAGCTACTATTTTCATCACTTCCAAAGATTTGTGCTATTAATTAAACAATTCATGATAGTCTGAGTGAATGATACGAGACATAGACAAATAATTTTTGGTATACGGAAAAGGAAAGTGTCTGATATAAATGAACGTTGGGATATCGAGGATACAGGATAGAAGTTGGAATTCCAAAAGCTTATAATACAGTGGGGATGATTGAAACAATTTAATCTCGGACTCTGTTCCGCAGTATTTATCAGAGTGTACGGGCGTAAGGGTTTTCCGTGTGGAAACAAGAACAAGAGAGCGTCGACAAGCCGGCACCGAATGAGCTTCATTCAATCAGCGATAATAGGTAAACGCCCGAGAAATCAAACAATGGAGCCCGAAGCACACCCCGCGTGGACATTTTAATATCGAGGATACGAGCCGCTCGGAATGCTTACCTTCAAGATGCTATCTGCTTTAATTACAAAACAATCCAGCAAAAGTGATCAAAGTTATGGCTCCGTTTTACTTTCCTACAACCTCATACAAAATTCAACGCTCCCCTCCGTGAATTTATACTCGTTATGTTGATCACGTATACCAATCCCCGATACTCGAATTCATTACAATTACGATCAAATCGGTTTTGTGCCACTTCACTATACGAAACAATCGTTTTTCAATTAAAACTTTAACTTTTGTTAAGGATATACTTTAAATTTTATTGCAATGTTAATCCTCTTTATCGTTTTTATATTTTAATTAAGCTACTTCGGTGTATCAAGAAACATTCCAACCACTCTGCGGAATTTCATATCGTTCGATGGAAAATGTGGAATGCGCGATTTCGATAAACAAGGATTTCCGAATTCGAATGCCAGCGAATAGAGAGTTTCGAAGTTGAGGGATGAAATGAACGAGAGTATAAACTTCGTATTAAATATATACTCCAGACCAAATTTTAGACGTGATATGTATATCAGCTGTTTATCATCCGACAGTCCGTTCAAAAATTTCCTTCTTATGTAAACTAAAGATGAAATCATAAGTTGAAATTTTTATCCATAATTTTTTTAAACTAGATAAACCTTCTTTAATGTCGTATAAAGGTTGGTGCCAAGTTTTGGAAAGCTTTACCATCTACAAGTCAGTATATTTTATGTTGAAAATCACAGTTTTTAGCACAGGCTCTTATGGAAATTTACAAAAAGTTATGATTTTCAACAATAAATATCTCGATTTCTAGCTGGAGAATCCTTTTAAAATTTGACACACGCTTGAACATATTAAAGAACATTTGTGCAAAGTTTTAAGAAATTCTATAGAAAACCACTTTTACCGTAGAACCACGGTACAACTACCTTAAGGTGATTTGAAACGTCCAGCAATTTCGAGTGATTTTTCTGACAAATCCCACGTTCGTAATTTTCAAGCAAATAAATTGAAATTTTAATATTTTATGCAGTGTACACATATATAGTGCATGACATTCTTGGAATTTCAAAAAACGAAAAAAAATGTTTCTCTGGTTTTTTTATCGTTTTGAAATTCCAAGAATATGACGCCCTATAGTATAGCATAAACTGCATAACATATTCAAATTTCAGTTCATTTGCTTGAAAAATGAGCGTGGAATTAGTCCGAAAATTCACTCAAAATTAGGTATCTCACATCACCTTAAACAGAGACCAGGAATTTCAGAGCTGCTGATGAATTTAGGAATATTAATCACTTTTATTCGTTAATTCTGCTGAAAAAGCCATAAATCCACTAGGGACAATCCTCTTGAGAAAAAATTACTTATCCTCCAATTTGATTTACTTTCATTTTCGTTTTGTGTATTTTTGGACGTGTCATTATTGGAAATGCTTCCCATCTCGTGAAATCTTCGTCGTTAGCCTAGAATGACAGTCACCGGAGCTGCGGGAAAATTGAAGGGAAGGAAAATAGTGGGAAGAGATACAGAGAGAGAGAGTAAACGGTTGGTATATAGGAGACACGTTATCGAAGGTTCCAGCTTTGTTATTGTCCGTGGACCTCTATAAGATTCCTTGGCTGGTGACCCAACGAAATTACCAATGTGATTGGGTTAGGCGTTATTTGCCATCAACGGTTAGCATTCTGTCACACGTTTGCCCCAAAGTCTCCAAGTTTCGCACAGGCCTCCGATGAATCTCTCTGTTACAAGCTCCGAGCCGTGGAAACAAAAGCTTCTCTCTCCATCTCTCACGTCAAGCAGTTAATGCACTAACGTACCCAAGACACGTGCGTATAAATATATATGGGAAATTCGATGAGACCATAATGAGACGTGAAACAGTCTCCGTGTGTTTCAACCCTACGACATCACAGGCTCCATTGATGTACCTCATAATGAAAGGTATTTTAATACCAAAACAACAACAAACCCCTTTTACGTTATCTCGAAAATTTTCAAAGAACTGAAAAATTTTTTTTTTTTGGTTTTTAGCTATCAATTTGATTTTTGCAACGTTCTATACTATATACTGTACTTGCGAAAATTTTTTTAATATAAAAAAATAATCCATTTTAGAGTCATTTTGATTGATGTGAAAGGATATCATTCGAACTTTGGGATTTTTGTATTTCTGAAAAATGGATCAGAGAACTCTGGAGGGCAATTTTTTTTTTAAGAACTAATTAAGGCAATTGCACCATTGTATCTTTTACATTTTGTCAAAATTTTCCATAAACGTTCTTTAACGTCGCATACACATGTGTGTTAATTTAAAAGCGGTTTCACCATGCAGAAATCGAGATATTTATTGGTAAAAATCACATTTTTTTACATCTTTCTAAAAGAGCACGTGTAAAATATTGCGATCTTCAACAATAAATATCTCTACTTTTACGTGATCAAGGTTTCTAAAAGTTTGCACACTTTTTTATACAACATCGAAGAAGCTTTGTTTAGTTTTTTTATTTCTTAAATCCAAACTAAATTTTTTTTTAATTTTTGTTAATTACATAGCATGTATACGTCACCTTGGATGACCTTGTATTTCGAGTATATTATATCTTATAGTATCTTTCTTAGTAAACTTTCACTCACAAATCACTTTGTATGTAAGAAAAACTGAGACGAAAATTTATGGTTTTACTGCCATGGACATATCACCTTAAAGTGCTTTTTCCAACGAAATTTTTCTGAACAGTATCGAGAGTATAGTTAAAAATTTAGACTTTGAGAAATAGAAAAATAATAAATCATTGGCACATTTGAGACGGTGTAAAAAGAGAAATGAAATGATATATATGATATAATGATAAATATGGATGAAGAAATTAGAAGAAAAATGGGAACATGGATAGAAGAAAATAATTTTGTACGATAAATATTGTAAAAACAATTGTAAATGAATAAAGTTCATTTTAAATCAATAAATCAATAAAATAAATAGACAGTAATTGAACACTTATTTATATACAGAACAAATATACATATTTTCCATAAGTATATTACTGTCTTTGAAACCATCTATAGTGAATCAATTTCAAATTTGACCAAAAAAATTTTTTTACGTATTCCAAAACAACAAATAAAAAATCTAGCAAATTCTCAAATTTTTTTACGTATTCCAAAACAACATATAAAATATCTAGCAAATTCTCATATTTTTTAAAAGTTTTCTATTTCATCCTTAATTATTAATACAAATAATCTTTATATGAATTTTTATGAAAAAATACATGTTTTAATTTTTAAAATTCATGTTTTAATTCTTAAACTCTTGAATTTTAGAATAAGCAGTTCGCAGTGCAAAAATTCTTTTTGCTTTAATCACTCTTGTTTATACATCAATGTGTCGGCACGTGCTAAACGCATGTTTTCGTTGAAATGAGGCAACGTTCGATAAATACGTGGCGGTATGGCAAAATATTGATTGGGTGCATTGTGCACCTCAAACTCCGTTCGAGTGAAGCCTTGTCTTTGTACTTTTGTCGATAACGCGAATAATTTTGCTTCTCTTCGTGACTATACAAGAAAAATGTCTGTGGAATCTTCTTCGTCAATTTCTATAATTAACCGTAGTCTCTAACACGATGCAAAATTATCATTGAATTTTTAATATTTTGAACAATCACTGCCACTAATTTTTTAATAATTATTTCTCGTCTCCTCATATATAATGGATATAAATCTTGACCTCTTGTGAAACCTCTTTTTTTTACAATTAAATAAACAAGAACTTATACTTTTTTTAAAGATTTAAAATTGAAAGAGTTTTTCGGGAAAATTTTATTAAAATTTTGTATGAATATGACATGCGCCGTTTTACTATTTATTACAAACATTTTTTGAACTTAAAAATAATGGAACAGCTGATTTAATATACGATACACTCATATTTTGAAATACATTTTTTTGAAGTTGCAGAAAATAAAAACGAATTAAAATTTTGTTATAACAAAAATAATTCAAATTACACGTTGAGGGATATGGAAAATGTTGAATTTATATTATGTTATAACATAAATTTCATTCGATTCTATTAAGTCCTGAGATAATATCAATGCATATAGTTGAAGCTTTATAATCAAAATAAATACAAGAATTAAAGTGAAGATTATTTCATATTAATTCCGTGAATTAGAATAAAAAAATAACATAAAAAAATGTGTGAATTTAAATTATGTGAATAATCATTGAAATTATTTGAATTGAATTGATGCTTCGAAATTACAAAAATTTGATTTTTTTCGATGGGCTATTAGTCATTTTAATTGCAGATATAATTCACAATTATAAATAATATGAAACTTTATTATGTCTAGATATAATTTTAATTCAGTAATTAAAATTATGTATAGATAATTTTTATTCCCGAATTATGTACACGATTTTAATTTTCTGTCCTTTTCCAGTGCAGGGACTTCTGAAATAAAATTACCTACATAATTTTAACTACGGATATATAATTATGTTATCAGATAAAATTAAATAGTGAATTAATTTTATATCTAGATATAATTTGAATATTGTCGATCATTCGATTTTTACAAAAATTCAATAAATCAAAATTATGTCTAGACACAATGAAAAATAGCTTAATGAAACTTAACTCTCAGTAGCTTAATTTGTATGACTCTATTAAACAGCAAAACAGCGTGCCACACTCAGTAATATTTGAAAAAGTGATGAAAAATAATAAAACATGAAAATATATAGTTTTTTGACATTCATGCATTGACCCGAAAGTATAGACAGTTTGTTTATGGCAAGAAAATAAAAATTAAATAATTAATAAACAGAAAATTATTAGATAAAATGTGAGTAGAATTGTATATAGGTATATTTTTGGGATTGATGCTCACCTGAAAGTAAAGGATGGCCTTGCAGAGTAGTAAACCGAGGAACCACGTGTCGGTAATGTCCCAGAGAACGGTCGACGGCAGGCAAAAGATAATAACGAGGAGATCAGCGACCGCGAGATTGACGATGAAGTAATTCGTGACGGTTCGCATCGAGTGATTTCTGTAAACGGCGATGCAAACGAGAAAATTTCCGACGAGCCCGACCGTGAAAACGACCGAGTGCATAGCTATCAGTACATAATCCAAAAATCCTGGCAAGATGTGCGCCGCTATAAGATCGAGATAATCCTCTTCGCTTAGACAATAATCATTGGTGCAATTCCCTCTGGTTTCGTCGAAGTCATCATCGACGAAATCGTCATCGGGAAGTAAATTCGCCCGGGTCGTGTTTTTTCCACCGAGCGTCGAATCCGAGCCGAAGGCGTACGGCAATTTAAGCACGAAGAGCATCACGCAAATATTGCTGAGCGTCATTATTCTTCTCACTTGACATTTCATTTTTTTCATTTCACCTGCGAACCCTTATTTTTACTTCTTTTTTATTCTCAATTATTTCGTATTAAGAAACTCGAAGCAGAGCCCACATCGCAATTTTTATTCGAGTTGAACTCATTTCTTTCCTGCATTTTTTGTTTCTTTTCCTGTATATCTCTTCTTTGGCGTTGAATCTTTGGTCGTATATACGGTATGTTTCGTGACTTTTTTTCGTTCCTTTTTTTTTGCGAAAGCTTCGCTTTTCAGTCACTCTTTTTCGTCGTTCCGCTTACAAATTGTGTCGCAAAAAGGAGAGCAAACAATCTCGGAAGTACGTCGTGTAATCCTTCACCTCGTACCTTCGTCGACACGAATGGCTCTCGCTCTTTTTTCCTTCTCGTTTTTCCCCAATTGTGCAAGGGTGCATGTTACACGTCGTTGAAAAATTCTCACCTTGAAGCCTTAAAAACGACATCTCGCTTAAGGAGGTATTGACAAAAGTATATGAAAATGAATTGATGCTAGTGAATTTTTTCTTAAGATATAAAGTATTAATCCAATTTTTCAGTAGCTAAATTTCAAGTCGCACTATCGACAAAATAAGCGAAAATTATCCCGATAAAGTATGTTCGACTTAAGCCAGAGTCTTATGAGAAACAGTTAGCATCCACTCTCTGATCGAAAAAAAATATATATGTAATATTTAGAGTGAAATTTCAAACAATCTAAAATATCTCACGTATTCATTAGCGCGTAAGGTTTAATTATTTAGTTATATTATTTACCATAAAAATAGAGGGTCATCAAACTTTTCATTGAATTATTTAATAATAATATCAGATATATGTATTATCTGTCTTACATCAATATTTTACATTTCAAAATTAATACATTTGATAAAAAAGAGATTTATTCAATCTTAAAAGTCGTTTATTTACGCCTTATTTAAAAATTAGCCAAATAGTATCTCATTAGACTAGTGAGTATCGCTAAAACCTCCTTAAGAAGGTTGTAACTTCAGAATAGACAATTGAACAACTATTTGAAAATTAAAATTACAAAAAAAATCTCAATTTGAAGAAAGCTTTATTTTATTTACTTTTTCATACGAGATTCACTTCTATTAATGCATTTCAGAAGAATAATGTTTTGAATTAATTTATACTTTTAAAAATTATAGGCACTGCTTTGAACGAATACAAAAGAGATTTGACACAATGAACTGTCGATCAACTCGATAAATTTTTCTTATTTGTTCGATGACCCCACTTTTTTTGTTGATGTAATTAATAATACCTCCCTAGGAGCATCATATCAAAAATTCATGTAATTTTTTAGTGTCTGAATGTGTTAATTGCTCAAATACCCCATACGCGAAGCAAAATTACCACCGTGAAAATTTGTAATTTTCAAATGTATTTTTCTAAACAGAAAATTCGGTAACTTATATAAATTTCGTGCTTTATTGGAAAACTAATTTTATTTTCTATCGAATCGTTATATTTTCAGGCAATTCTCCAGACTTTTACATTCCGTTACAACCTCCTTAAAATTCTCGAAATTTAAAATGCACGAGAGGCTCGTGCCACGAAAATCCTTGAAATTTTCGCTCCGGATATCGTACACGGTGATCGCGCGATTTGATTGCTTTTATTCGCAGTTCGCTCTCGTCTCTGGCCCATCGCTGAGGAAACCCGGTTAAAAACGACGATAAGAGAACCACACGATTTTTCTTCGAGCTCCCAAAGCTCTCGTGTTTCCTCGCTCACCCAGGGATTCCGAGTCTCGCGAAATCCCGTACTTTTTCAATTGTCTATTTTAATCAAAATTCCCAGTCGAATCACATTTTATCGCGAGACTTAAATATATTTTTTTTCCCAGCACAGCTTCCCACTACGTTTCAATACTTTCTCCACGATATTTATAGCCCGACCCGCGACAATTTTCATTTCGCTTTTTTTTTATTTTGTATAGGAATCCATACATATATATACGTTTCAACTTTTTGCGGTCTCGATATCGATCCTTTCAATTAGCAAGTCCCCGTCCCATCGCCGATACAAGAGCAGATTATTCGCGCGCCCGTAAATCCGAGCATCTTAATTCGCGAAGTTACATTCGCAATTAAGAGATCCATAAACGTCTCTTCCTTTTTCTCTCGTACAAAAGGGAGAAATCCGCTTTTGCTCTCGTTTTTTTTTTCGCCGTTTTTTTTTCTGGCTGACTCTCGTAAAGTTTGAATGTGTCCCCGAGCGCCTAGATAGATCGCAGCGATGATTGTTTCTAAGCGACGATCCAACAAAACACGCAGGGAGAGAGCGCGCGTATCAAGGATTCTCCGTCGAGAAAGAAAAGACTCGCGCAATTATATACTCCGTAAAACTCGACGTACCTCGAGAAGCTGTTTTTTCATTTTCGTTCCCATTCCCCGCTCCCTTGCCACCCTTCTCGCCATGCCAGAGCTTTTTTTCTCTCTGCGCCAACTTGTGCGAGCGCCATACCCCAGATCGAGGCCAGCTTCACCAACCCCTCTGCGCTTCTATTTTCTTTTTATCTTATTCCATTTGCGAAGTTGCACCACCGACGAACCTGCAATCATCGAGAAAACGATTTTTCAAAATTTTTTTCCTCTCTTTCTCTCTCGCGAAACTCTACAACCGACTTCCACATTTATGACAAACGCGTCCCAATACTTCAACTCGTGTTCCAAAAGTTTTACCATTAAGTTTACTATATTAAGTATGTATGGGCCATATTTTTAAAAATATGAAAATTTAATAAAATTTTCACTCGCCACTTTATAAGTGCGCTATTTTGCCAAAAATTAATATATCGAAAATCCCCTACGTACTTGTATAGCTATTATATATAATCGAAAAAATGATTATAATGTGAATTTCGTATTTAAAAAATTAATAAAATTAATAAAATTAAAATTAATCTTTATAATTTTAACTTTTATACTTGTATTGACTGCTCTGAAATTTTCATTATGCAAATTTTATTAGATTTAAATTCTATTAAGGCATCTGCACATAAAAAAACTCTAGTATACTTATATTTATTATTAATTTTGTTTTACGAAATCAATTCATGGGTTTTGGATCCTTAAAGATTTATGTTAAGAGTTAATTGAAAGGTGAATCAAAAGTAGATTTTTCTCTCTAAATATTTTAAAGATAGAATTGAAGTTATAGGTAATACCCTTAGACATTCGCAAATGCTATATAAAAAGCTCGTGAAAGAAAGACCGAAAAAAAGTATAGCGCCCAAGGGAGCTTTGCCATTTATTCTGGCTAAAAGGGGTTCAGAATTTATTTTTTTTATCTTGACACGATCTCTCTTTCTATGTCCCTGCGCGTCCCTTTTTTCGCCTCTCGGTCGTACTCTTGAAATTTATCGTACAAAACTAATTGGGAAGCTCGCGAGCACGATTTTCGCGGCTCTCTATAACTTTGGGCTCTCGTGCGGGCAATGACGAGCGACGAATAGAGCGCGTGCCGCTGGCCATACTTTGTCCGGCTCGTACGGACGAATACGCGACGCTCCATACATACACTATAAAATTCGCGAAGCGCGCAAGCCGAAGGAATACACCATTAATGCGGACAAATAACACGAGTATAAAATTGTAATTGAATTTGCTCAAGTAATTGAGAAAATGTTGTTTTTTCGGTAAAAGAAAACACTTACGCTGGTCGGACAAAATTAAAAAAAAAGAAAAACAAACTGAAAATTAAATTCATTGTGAAACAACATATAGCTAAAATGGAAAAAAAATTTTATTTCACCCATTTTTAACACGCTTTTGTCAGTCCACCTGTATTTAGTATGTATTTATGTATGCATGGATGGATTTTTGTATGTATGCATGTATGTATATGTTTTTAACCGACTCTTTCAAACTTGATTTTTACCCACTATAAACTGTCAGATTTAATTTAAACTGTGCATACTTATCAATATTTACCCCATTATCCTGAACAGAATCGCCAGGATTCAAAATGATAGTTTAAAAAAAAAACTAAAAAAAAACACGCTTTTGTATATCAAACTTAATAACTATTGACTTGTCGAGTATCCTACGCGTTTTTCACAATGACATTAATATTCTCGTTTATTATTTTATTCTTATATTAAAAATAGTTTCTCACTTTTTATTTCGATTTAGCATTAAAGCGTGTTTTTTAGTTGTTTGTTTTTAACGATAATTTATTCTTGATAGGGCACTCGTCGAAAAAAAAAGAAATTATACCGATAGAAATTATTGGTTCCATTAAAATTTCTCAAGTTTCTGTAAAATTCAATTAGGCGATTATTGAGATTAAAAATGAAATAGGATAAAAAGTTTTGTGTCTTGCGGAAGGATCGAAGGGATGGTATTATTTAATTAAGCGGATTTTTCACTTTCGACTGATTGAAACGGATGAGAAAAGATTCGCGGAAAAGTTAAGACTCATTGTCAGTCCTTTCCGTGCAATCGGCCTGAGTGTTATCGACAGATTTTACCTCCGGATCTTACGGAAATCCGGAAAGTAATTCCGCATCTTGAATTATATTTTTCGCGTTCGCAGTTAACAAAGTAGCAGAAAAACAAGAATTAAAAAGGATCAAAAAAACAACGATGAAAAATTTCACTTTACAACATCAATTATCAAAATAATTAATTGTTTTTCAATAAAGTATAATTATCATCCTTTTTTTCGTTAATAGGAAATATATTCTGAAAGCATGCATGTAAACAAAAAATAAAATAATTGGATAAACTTTTTTGTATGAAATTATTTTGAAAAATCATATCAACCATAATTTTGGACTTTGTAGAAAAATACATATAAATATAAAATTATTAGAGATTGCTATTTTAACGATAAACGATAAATATAACATCGTGATATTTCAAGTATAAAGCGTTATTCTCAAATTTTTTACACATTTTCACACTCATGTATACACTAATAATTTAAACGCGGCGTCATTCAAATTTTATTATGAAGGTGATATTGGAGTTTGTTATACCCTTAGAAGGCTTAAAATCGTCTATTAAAAAAAATCTCGAAAACGGAATGATCAATATGTTGTTCAAGTTCAAGCAACGGACATAAATATTTGAGTTATTCTATACCAAATAAAATTAAAAATTTTGAAAATATATTCTCTATGTTAAAAAAATATTTTGAAAGTTTTAGTCCTTTTATTATGTAGACATTTTGAAGTTGTGACTTTTTGAATTTTTGAAAAAACTTTTTTTTAACTTTTTCATGAACTTTTTTGACATAGAAAACTTTTTAATAAAAATTGGGAAAAAAAGTTAAGGGGTAGGAAAATTTCTCAGTTTTTCAATGGAAATATTCCTTTTTTATCATACACAACAAAAGAGCCTTAAAAATCCAATGAAAGTGAAAAAAAACGACTTTTCTCAGTGTGCGGCCCCTATTACCTCAAATTTGATATTCACTCTGAAAACTGAGAGTCTTTCCCACCAAAACATGTTATTTTCACAATTAAATAAAATATAAATTCTTTACAATGAAAAAACTTTTAGTTTTGAACTTTTTTCGGATTTTGAGACAATTTTGATAGAAGCACATCCTATATGTCATTCGTAGACAAGAAACTGTGCAATGTGTCTTCAAAATGCCTGCATAATAAGAGCTAAAACTTTCAGGATATTTTTTTTAACATAGACAATTTATTTTAAAAGTCTGAAAAAAATCGGCAGGGTTTTCCCCGTAAAAATGATATTATTTGGTGGAATGAATTTCATAATAATCTTCTCTCTCGAGTCGATTTGCGGGTGTACTACCTGAAGATGCTTTTGCACATTTAGATCTGGATATTACTTTTTCAAGGAAGTCTCAAGGGTGGCGACTGGAAAGCAAACACGAACGGAGAATACGTAAGTCTATTAATAAGTGTATACGTAAAGGTGCATTAAAGGTAAATGTACAGCTGGAGGCACGTATACTCGAGGGATGAAAATTTCGCGATGAATCACTTTTAGTGCATTTCTCGTGTAATGCGTGTCATTAACAATCTAAATAACACGAATAAATTCTAATAAAATAATGTATACGTGTAAGAAAGGAATTTACCAACGAAAACGCTGGTACGCGACTCCTTTTGTATTCATACACAACTGCACGTATTTAAAAAAAAAAGAAAAATTTAGCCTGAAAACAGTGTATATGTATGGCGGTAATAAAAGGGTGCGTATAAATAAACTAGACCCTCTGTTGCACGTGTTGTAATCCCGCTAATATTAACTTTATTGCCAACATTTTTTATCGTTATTTGTCCTCTCACTCGCGCTAGTTCCGTTTTTTTTTGACCTCTCGCACTCTTTACACTCGAGTCTATCATCAGCATATCTCACTCTGGCTCTGCGCGTAACGCTTTCTGTCACGCGAAACGCTCTTTCTCCCGCGCTCGCTTTTTCGGCGATTGTTGGTTTCGCTCTCTTTCATATATTCCGCTCTAACGCATTTCCGACAAATTTTTTTTCAGTCTACACTTTTTTTCATTAATCATCTGTATTTCAAGGCCTGGGATATTAGATTTACGAATCGGTTTTGGGACGTGCTGCGATTCAAGAAACCACACGGAGAGAATTTAAAATTAATTTTTGTGGTGAATTTCACGGTAAGAATTACCGTGATATATTTCAATGCGGTGACAAGTGAGAAAAACATAATTTGTATGCGATAAGTTTTTTTTTAACTCACGTTACAGAAAAATTCAAATACGTAACTGAAATTTAAATAATTTTAGTCAAGCGCGCACGACAATTTTTATTAAACACTCATTGAATTTTATAATAAATCTTAAACTAAATTATTGAAAAGGTGATACTGTTTTATAGATATTTTTGGAATGCATGAAATAATAAAATAAAAAGTAAAATTTCGCTTATATTATATATTTATAAAATTTAAGTTTTTCATATTTTGTTACACATCAAAATTTACTAGAAAATCTGGTAAAATAATAAGCAAATTTTCAGATAATAAGCAAATTTTCAGGGTTGCCATCTAGTTAACGTTACTGCACGGTAATTTTTTATATTTAATTCTCTCCGTATATGTGAGTGTCAGTGAATTGATTATTCTGATTGGTTGGCATTTTCACGTCTCGATTTTTTTTCTTCTTTGCATAAGATGAACACCCCAATAGTTAGACATTTAAGGTTTTTTATAAATTTAAAAAAAAATTTGAATTTTTGGAAAAGTATCCTAAAATTTGTTTGTGCATTAGGGTGTGCGTTTATTTCCCAAGTTAGTTTTTTTTTGCATTATCTCCCTGAATTTTTAATTTTTGCCATAAAAAAACATTCCAACCAACAAAAATACTTAATTGTAATTTTAAACCGTGCCGAAATCATGATGAATTTTCCATTTAAATAATATGAAATTTTTGTACTTTTTGCGATTAATTTTTGCTCTCTAAAATAAATGGAAGTACAGTAATAAACAGTACATGACATTAAATGAAATTAAACGTTCCACAAAAAAGATCTCTAGTGATTTTTTTGTTAAATCCCTTTTAAAGTTATGTATATGTGCTTCGACTAATACAAATTTCATTCACTTGTGAAAAAAAGTTTTGCATTTTGTTCCATGTGCTTTTTTCAAACGTGTTTACCGATTTTAATCCTGAGTTAGTTATTCTGTTCAGTTTACCGTAAAGTTTTTCTAGCGCTCGTGAAGTCAAATATAGGTGTTCTCCGGTGCTAAGCTCGTAAATCATCTCATGGTTTTCGGGCGTACAGTTGCTCGCGCGCCCAGGTAAAACTGTTTTACTGCCGAATACCTCGGGCAGAGAGTCGATATATTACATTTTCGTAACAATTATCAAAATGACGTACGCGCCATGACTCGGATACGTCAAGGAGGAAAACAAAACTATTTCATATTTATAACCACGCGTGAAACGTCGATTTTTTTTTTCGACAGTCAGCCGAAAAATGAAAAATGGGTAATAAATTGACGCTCCTTGCGGAGCATTGTGCTATCGATTTTTGAAACGTCTCTCGTAATTGTTGTACGAATTTTCACACAAATGATCTCTAAAAGACCGAATTCAACGATGAATTCGTTTTTTATTTTCGAATAAAATAAAGATAAGAGTGAAAATAAAAACGAAAACAAGTTTAGCCTCGACCCACGTGTTCCACGAGATTACGAAATTAAATTCTTTTTTATAACACAGTTCTTGTTTATTGTTCTTTAGATAAGAGTCCGCGTAATCTCGGAAGCGAATTTCCTCTCGTGCCGAATCACTTCCGCGCTATCTGTCCGATTTCTGCTTAACGTCCGTTCCCTTATTTCTCTGACACCGAAAAATTCGTCAAGTGTTCTTTCTCAATTCACGCTTTTGGAGATTCTCAAAGTCGGCTCGGATGACAGAGCGATTCGTTCTCTTCAAAATGTCTTCGACGTTGATGCTAAATTCACGCGGATATAAAAAGTGACGAAAATCTTTTTTTAGAAACTGGTTCGATGTTATTTTTTACGTTTTTTTTTTCAGAATGAAAAAAAAAATGTTTCTTTTTTCCGGAGATACCGAGGCAAATGTTTGTACGAAATGAAACGAGGATGGAAAATTGTGTGTGGAAGTAATTAGCGAAATTTATATGTATGTTAATAAAGCGAATACATTATCTCCGAACGAAATTGCCCAAATTTCCGGATTACTTAGAGTTCCGCTAACCAGCGACTTCGTAATTCTTTATTATTCGATTTTTATGCGTGCTCCGACCGCTAAAGATTACGCGTGCTGACAAGAAGAAAAAAACACTCTGTTCAATCACTGCAAAAGAAATTTAATCTCAATATTTTCATTCAATAAGAGATCCAATAAAAAAAATAACAATTTTCCGGACAATAAGAGTCGCTAAATAAAGAAAAAAAAATAAAACAAAGCTTCTTTGTAAAAGAGAAAAATACAAATTTTTCTGATTTCTACAGGGCACGTCATTTTGCTATTTAATAGAGTAATAAAAATTAAGCTACAGAAAATAAAGCTTCATAAAAATATTTTTTATTGTGTCTAGACATAATTGTAATTCATTGAATTTTTATGAAAATCGAATAAAAATGACCTACATTTAAATTATATCTAGACATAAAATCAAATCAAACCATATCCAAAGATAAAATTATGTAAATAATTTTTATTAAATATTAAAATTATGTAGATAATTTACGATTATAAATTAGATGAATTCTTCTTATGTCTAGGCATAATAATTTGAATTCTGAATTAAAATTATCTACATAATTTTCTCCAATTAAAATGACTATCGCATTCCCAAGAAATTCAAATTTTTATTATGTCGAAGCTTATTTCAATTCAAAATATTTCAATGATTATTCGCATGATTTAAATTTGAAAAATTTTTTTATGCTGTATCTTAATTCTAATTCACGGGATTAATATGAAGCAAGCTTCATTTTAATTGTTGATTTCTTTTGTTTATCAAGCTTCAACTATATGCATTGATATTATATAATGATTTAATTTAATTGAATTAAGTCTATGTTATAAAATAATATAAATTCGACATTTACCGTACATCCTTGTACGTGTAATTTTAATGATTTTAATGTTATAATATAATTTTAATTCATTCTTATTATCCGCAACTTCAAAAAAATGTAGTTGAAAACATGTGTGTATCATATTAAATCGTCTATATTCCATTTTTGTAAGTTCAAAAAATGTTTGTAATAAATAGCAAAACGTCGTACCATATGTGCCATAGATTTTCTCTTCTGGCTTCTTTTGCGGTTTTCCGGTTTCTTCAAAAGAACCCAGAAAAATTTTCTTTCAAGAGATGAAAGGAGCAAAAAAAACAGATTCTATTCATAAATTCGCGCATGATAATAATAACTGCATGGAAAAAAATAGTGAAAAAGGTAATTTGCTTCATAGAGAAAGAAGAAAAATAAGAGGAAAGTAAGAATTCAGATTGATTCAGGAAGAAATCTGTGACAGAGTGAAGGGAGGAATGTAAATAGAGCTTCACTATAATGGACACGTAATAGTTGCATGACAAATATTTTTCGCCCCTCAGTGGTGAATAAAATCAAGAGCGGACGGCTCGAGAGAACGAGAGGTGTTGTTGGTTCGGCCTAGAGCGAGGCACGCGGCATCGTCAGTGATTAATGGACGTACCGGAGTTTACGTGACATATCTTGCAACGCGGTTACTCCCCGGGACCAAGCACAAGCCAGCTTACGGCAATGCGGAGCGAACAACGCGATCAAAATGCGAATCGCCCTATTCCTATATTGTGCTTCGGAAAGCACACACATTTGTCTATCAATCTCGAAAATCTCGGAATCGTGATCCTTCCTCTAACGAACGCTCGTGCATGACTTGTCCTTCCTGATTATGTTTTCCCTTTAATGTTTTTCTTGTTTCAGCGCATCCAAACACGACATAATTACCTAAATAAAAATAACCCTCGTTTTTCAATCACGAGGCAATCCGCGACCAATCGAAGGACACTCCCCAATAAATGCAGAATGTTTTTTTTTGATAAATTGTTATTTATCATGCAGGCCTGTCACGCCTAGAATGAAATAGACCTTATTCTGAGATTTGTATTGGCTCTGGAAAATTTCTTTTTTTTTCCATGGTGCATGATTGCGACCAAATTAAAGATTTTAACTGGCAGTTCGTAAAATACAGATCCTCAAAAAGTCAGTAGAAGCTAGTACGCGCGTGTTTGCATTGCCTAGTTCATATAAAAAAGTGCATGTGTATATATGTAGAAAATTTTTTTTCCATAATACAAAAGTTCTATCAAAAAATTTTTTTCTTAGGATTTTGTTGAAAACTTGCAAGAACCTTTTTTGTGCAATGTACAATGTGCAATTGTGAACTCGAGATATTTATTGTTAAAAAACAATATTTTCTGTAGTATATTATCGAAATATTGCAGTAATATTACGATCTTCAATTATGAATAGCTTTACTTCTGGGTAGTTGAACTTCTTGAAATTTTGCATCGCTCTTTAAGGTCCATTAAAGAAGTTTCCTTTAGTTTTTTTAAAAAATCCTAAGATGTAGATTTTCCTAATTTTTAAATATACGTATATAACAGGTACAGGTCACCTTAGATGATCTTGAATTTTGAGTATGTTGTTCTTGAAATCATTTGCAACAACTTTTCTTAATAAACTTAAGCTCAATAACCACATGGTATGGAAATAAATCGAGATAAAAACTTTTGATTTAACTGTACTGATAGAAAGACCAAGAATTCTATAAAAATTATTTTTAAAATATTGTATTCATAATTACTATCACAAAATAGTTGCTATATACATGTAAATTAAGATGTAAAGTTTCATGGAGGTTTCGAAGAACACGTTAGCTCTTTTTCCCTCTAAAATATTTATATATTCATTTTTTGAATCGTTTAATAATACTATTAAATTGTATTAATTTTGACACATTTATCATTTGGGGAGAGAGACCATTCTTTTATTGAACTTGTCAATGTCCTGAAGTATTGGCAGTTTCTCAGTTTTTCCATTTGTCTTTACGTATTATATTATTTTGTGCATTATTTTAATAACTCAAACACAGTATATTTTTATATATTATATATTTTTTTTATTTTGCAATGTATAGGGGACCATATAACATATGTGTATAATCATTGTAGAATCAGCGTTATTATAGAAATCTAATGAACAGTATTCCAATGAGAACTTTGATCTCGCCCGATTAAAATACCATTAGTGGATTGCATACATGAAAATTAATTCCAAGGTATTTTGTGGTGGTGGTGGTCGGAAAAAACTTCATTACTGACTGCTCATACATTGAGCCTTGACCTATCAAAATTCACAGCGAGTAACGAGCACCCTCTCGTCTTATTTCCAGCTTAGAGTCAGTGGAAGCTTTTAGAAACGTTTTTTCGAGTGAACAATATTTTTTACTCAAAGAAGATTATGGAATATATGAAAACGAACTGTGGCTATTGCATTTTTTATACGATATAGACTCCTATGAAAACTATATATAATCTGTCAAAATAAATTCAATAAAAATCAATCTTATGAGAAATTATCACCACGTATGTATTTCTCTATTGAAAAAATGTTATAGTGAATTTTCGTAGAACCTCAAATATATCCTACCGCGTTTATTATAATGTGATATTTAATTATTTACCATAAAAACTGTAACGTAAATGGTGTGCCAGTTAATGAATTTTAATTGAGATATCATTACAATGTCAAATATGACACTATATAATACCTTAATAAACCCTCATCAAATTATCATTAAAACGCTGTTTTAAAAATTATTTATATTTAAATTAATGTTTTGTCTTGAAATATATACGAGTATTTAGTAAAAAAAAATTGGGAAATGTAGCGAAGCACCTTAAATTATCCAAACCGTTCGAGTTATTTTATTCCAAGTATTTTTTTGGAAAAGATTGGACGAATAATCGGCACTAAATGAAAAGCTATACGAAGTGAAGGAATATGAATAATCGTTTACGCAATCAATCATTCATGGTTGAAGGAACGGTTAATATATAATTCCGCTTTAAATTATGATTAAAAATTAATTTTTGATTAGAAATATTTAAATTAATGTTTTGTCTCGAAGCACCTTAAATTATCCAAACCGTTCGAGTTATTTTATTCCAAGTATTTTTTTGGAAAAGATTGGACGAATAATCGGCACTAAACGAAAAGCTATACGAAGTGAAGGAATATGAATAATCGTTTACGCAATCAATCGGGCACGGTTGAAGAAACGCGTTTTATATCCCTTTGTCCCGAGATTCATATTCCATATCGTAACAATCCACACCAATTTTCACATATCAGAGATTTATTTAATCGGTCGTGAAGATTACCTGACGGTCCAGTGATTCGCTCCATTCGGAGTGATGAAAAACATCACAATAATAAATATTATCGCTGAAATATCATGACCGAGCGATAATATTTCGGGAGAGAAATACACATAAATTCCACCCGGCTCACAGACGTTCGCTCCTCGAGCGCCGTTTCTTTCCCGCTACTTTTTTTCCGAGCACCGTTTTATCAAGAGACTCGAAAAAAAAGAAGAAAAAAAAAACATGAATAAGAAGCAATATTTCGCGATACCACATCAAAAAGGATCCTCTTTCACATTTTCACTCGTCGCTAAAACCCTCGGCGTCGCCAACTTTTTTCTCGGTGGTGAACTTTTTTTTTTATTCGGCCAGGAAGAGACGCGCTCACGTCAACGGACCACGCAAAACTGTGCCAAGCTTCGGAACGTGTGTTTCGGACTCTCGCGCCACTCGCGAGCGCCGGGCCAACGCTCGTCAAGCAAACACACCTTTCCAGCGCAGCCGAGGATAAGGCACTTTTTTTCAACACCGAAGCAAAGGGCTTCCACACTCAGACTACAAGTCACTGTAAATAATAATTTGTTACATAGAAACTTGAATTACTTTTACATACATCCCAAAAGATGTTCAAAGGATTTTTGAGTTTACTGTAAAAAAATGTATTTACTTAATACGAAATAATTATTTTTATTTCATGCTAATTTGTATCTTTAATTTCGACGTTTCTCTCGGTGTATAGAAAAATTGGCGGAAAACACATAAATAGTCGAGAAGCTCGAGAGAAAATAACATAAAATGTTGTAAGAATTCTGGCACAAAAAATTGTGACATTTAAATGATATTTTCTTCGCTTTTTTATTATCGGTGTTGAAATTAATTCTAAGCTGTACAAAAATATTTTTTTAGAAAAAAAACTTACATAACAATATCAACTACCCTATAATTATTATAGAACTATATAAATATATTTTCTATAAATGCAATATTGTATTTCGCTTCACTATAAAAAAATGTATTTAGTCACGAAATAATTATTTCCACTTTATGTTAAATATCGATAAATATTGAGATTTTTCTCGGTGTAAAGAAAAATTGGCTGAAAACACGTGAGTAGACCAGAAGCTCGATAAAAAATAAGAAAAAAATGTTAAAAGAAGATAGAAACGCTATTTTCTTTCAGTTTCGGTTCAAACAATAATCAGTGGCCGGTCGGTAAAAGCCTGGCCTCCTCCTCTTTTGCAATCTTTTTTTCTAGTGCCAGCTCTCTCGCCACCGAATGTCGACAATGTCACGCTGATAAGTTTTGATACGTCACGCACAGACATCACGTACTCCTGTACGAGAGAATAAGAATATTGTTTTTCATCTATATGTACATGGCCACTCATTCCCCTCATCTTGTGGTCAAAACGAGAGGAGGGTCGCCAGTGCCTCCGCAATCAAATTGCGGATTTAGAATATCAAATACACGAAGGAGAACATATTGTACGAAAAACTTTTCATGCGAGAGATAACAATTCATATTATCCCTTCTATACGATATACCTATATTTTCCAAAAATTATTGTCAGATTATGAAAAAAAATTTCGATTTTTTCATAGAAAAGTCTCTCTGTGGATGGAGAACATTTTATACGATAAATTACTACGTTGAATTGGTACTGTGGTAACAGTTTGAAAATTCTTAGGATTTTTAAGGATGTATGAGCGATATTTTTAAAAATATGAGAATTTGATACATTTTTTATATTTTTTTCTCAAGGTGGTTCTATCAAAAAAATGTTTTCTTAAGATTTTGTTGAAAATTTGCAAAAACCTTCTTTTTGATGTAGTATGCAATTAGATATTAAATTTAAAGAGGCTTCACTATGTAGAACTCGAGATATTTAATGTCAAAAATCAATATTTTCTGTATTCTCCCATATATGAGCACGTGTTAAATATTACGGTATTTAACTCTAAATATCTTGATTTTAGGGTAGTAGAACTTGCTGAAGTTTTGCACACCTCTTTGAAGAACGTTAAAGAAGTTTAGTTTTTATTTTTTTTAATCCTAAGATTTTGATTTTCCTAATTTTCATACATACGTATATATAGCAAGTACAGGTCATCTTGAATGACCTTGAATTTTGATTATGTTGTTCTTGCAACAATTTGCAACAACTCTTCTTAATAAACTTAAGCTGGAAAAACAACATTGTATGAAAATAAATTGCGAGGTAAAAACTTTCGATTTGACTGTACCTAAAGAACTACCTTAAACTTACGAAAAAATGTTGTACCAAATTTGAAATCGTTTTACCAAGTGGTTCAAGAGTTATCAAACTCAAAAGTTGCTGAGATTTAACATTGCTTCCTGTAGAGAACTCGTAAATTTGCACTGAATATAAATTTAAAAATATGCGATTCTTGTGAATTTTTTAAATATATGAGCGATAACGCGGCCGCTTTTTTGACGTTTTAATTGATATTTTGCTATTCTTCTAGACACATTCTTCATGCAACTTCGCATAATGCACTCTATTCCGATTAATTGATTAGAGGTTTCATTTTTTATAATGTACTGAACTATTCACTTTTCGGATGATTGAAAATATTCCGAACTGACACTCAATTGAACTCGTCGAATTATTTCTACGAAATGTTTTTCGGTACCGAACTGTCTGGCGAGACCCGACACGTCTTACCCCGACACGGTACACCGACCTACTAAATTTTGTCATAAACCAAAACAATTAAGGCTTTAATCGGTTTTTCCACTCGACCTCGACCGATCACCATGGAAACAATAATGACAGAGTAATTAACGAAAATTTGAAAATTTTTTTCCTCGTTACGCTCGTCGAATTTTCTCTCTTTTTTTTAATGTTTACGATCCCCGAAATATTCAGGTATATTCGTCCAGGTATATTTGATATAAATAATAGAAAATTGTGAAACAAGTTTTTTTCATATGAGCTGAGAAAATTTAGCATTTTCGAGGGCCTCCAGTCTGATTTTTAAGGAAGTTCTATAGGTGCAGTCAAATCAAAAGATTTTATTTCAATTTATCTCCATACCATGTGGTTTTAAAGCTTAAGGTAATACAACCGAGACAGTCTATTTAAAAGTTTGTCCTTATGTGTTAACTAAATGTACAGAGTCTGGGTTTTACGAATTTAACGTCAAGAATTTACTTTTTGCTGGGATTGTCTGTCCCATAAATCCTTAAATACAAAACATAGCAACTTCGATAATTTTATAATTATAATTACTATATTTTGGAAGAAAAATCCTCAAATTTTTCCAAACTGTTACCATGCACAGTGCAAAAAACATAGTAAAATTTTTCATATAAAATTCTCTCCATATATGTATACACAATACTCCGACTATTTTTTAAAAGATAATCCAAGACGATGACTACGAATAACTACTCCTTAAATTTTATTCCTACTCGTATTCCGCCCACGTCACATTTTCCGAAGGGGACAGAAAATCAGAGCGATATTCTTCCAACTTTTATTTATATGCGCTATCTACGATTTTTGTTCATGAGAGCGTGAATCTCCGTGATTGATATCTCTTGGCGAAGATTAATCTTAGGAAGAAAGAACCGAAGCAAGTCAGTGATTTCAAAATTGAGCGTTTCCACTTAAAGTACGTGAAATTCCGCGAAAAAATCTCGTTGCCTTTCATCAATATTATAAATTCTCCCTGTGTTTGAAATATATGAAAACGGTGGATATCGAGCCGCTGAGTACTCGCGCGAAACTCGATAATATTTACGTACTCAATAATATTTTATTCATAAATCGCTCGTCTTTTCCCGATACTCCAGTGACAATGAATGAGTACTTAACGTCAAGTTAATGGGTAAGAAATTGACATCTTGATCGTAAAGGAAGCTAAAGATGTAGGATATTCCTTCGTATTTTACGAGTCCATAAAAGTGAAGTGCTGAACATTTTTTTTACTCTATATATTTCGTGAAACATTTTCCTGCGATGCTTACAAGACAAGATCAATAATAAATTATTTATTTTAGCAACCGCTAGAATTACACAAGTCTACACGAATTTAGAGTCTGGTTTCTATAAAGATGTGAAGAAATTCAAGAATGATATTTTGAATTTTTAAGAAAAATTACTTATTCTCTCATTAATTTATAGCAAATTACAAATAAAAAATTTTAGCTTTGCAATCACAATTATATTCATTCAAATATAATAAATCTAGTAATAGACTAAAAAAGCAATGAAACTAGAAAAAAAATCAAAAATGAATATTTTTGTACTTTATCTAGGCTTGTGTTATATTTAATGTTATATATCCTTCTTTAATGTTCTTTAATGTTACATATAAAAATCCATGCATTTAAACAAAAACCAAAAAAAATCATTTTTTTTTTTGTAGACTTGTGTTATATTTTATATTATACATCCATAATTTTATATATTCACATAAAATAATATATAATAAATTATGGATATAATACATCCATAATTTTATTTTCTAATGGTAAAATAATATGAATAAGTAATATTTGCCGTTGTTTAGCTTTATTTTGTAAAAAAAATCATGAGGGTATTATAAATATCGTGGAAATGCTACCCCTGTTTGTCGTGAAAAGACCGATGATAGATTTGTTTATGTTTCCGGACTTAAAGTAATGCAGAGAGAAAAAAAAGTGTAGATTTGAATAATTTAATGACACCTTTTTTCCGTTTCCCCTTTGCCTCTCGACCGATCCCGTTTGCTCTCTTCCTAATACAATATGTATTATCGGGGTTTTTTCCCCCTTTTTGTTACTCTGTGACGCGATCGTGCTTTTTTTTTCTCCTCGCTTCGCAGACTCTCTCGACCCTTTGCGTGAAGTGGCACGCGAGAGAGCTTCCTATCTATATAGCCACTTTCCCCGTACCTCTAATAATCATAATAAAATAAATGGATGTCGATTACATTTTAAATACTTTTTTCTCAGCCATCTATTTAAATTTTACTTCTAAATGTTATTTTCCATTTAAATTGCATTATTTAACATTTAAATAACATTTTTTTAATACTCATCTATAATTGACAATATAAAAAAATACGAACTATAAAATTTATCTGTACATTTTTAAAAATAGAAGTTCGATTAAACTTCACCCCTGTATAGAATTTTAGATTGTTTGCATTCACTTTTCTTTCGCTCGATAAAAAATATATCGTCTCTTTTCGTGTAGTTATCTTCGAAGCCATAATTATATAAACAGAATAATTTACAAGGGGGATAATTTCGCATTTTTATCGAAAAAGCGATACAGCGTTTTATTTCATGTCTTCAATGTACGAGTGTAATGTACGTAGAGATGTATCTGTATTTAAATAGATAGCATTTACGATGGAAAAAGTATTTAAAGTGTAATTCCATGTATTTTGTTTCCAAGCATCATGAAATTCTATTGTTAGAATTTCTATTTTTCTATAAAACAGATCTCATAAATCTGTAAGATCTAAATATATATCTTGTATAAAAAGTATTCCATTGAATGACATATAAAAAAAACATTTACAAAACTGTGATATTAGAGTTATAATTATAGTTATTTTATAATAACTATAAAAATTGCTAAATGTTACTTTCTGTTTTGAATCATGGCTTTTTTACTATTCTAAAAAGAAACTTCGTTTTATTCCAATACGTACACTAGTCAGCATCCGGTTACGAAATACTTCGAATAGTAGATAATTGCAGATATCTTCATTATCTGAGACTGAGAATGTAAAAAACGTTCATACTGCATGTCGATAGTTTCATTGAGTTTTTGCATCACCATTAGAGGCGCCACTTACTGAAGAAAATTTTCATGCTTGTGCCTAAAAAATAATTGATATTTTATATTTGGCATTTTATTTTGTTTTTAAAATTTTGAATATCGATACAAAAATCATTTCTACACATGCTACATGAGTTGGTTTTTTTGTATTGTTCAAAAAGAAAATTCATTGGAAAAGGTTTGTAGTTTGGATGTTAGATGGCCGCGAGGTTGAAGAGCATCGAAAGTTTCTCGCAAGTGGTCCATTGACCACCAAATGCTTTATATACGACGAGCTCCGCTTAAAAAAGCGGAAGTGTGTGCTAGTGATGGCACAGCTGAACATTGATCGCTAAACGTAGATATATGGCAGATCTGCTCAGTGGGTGTTGTCACGTGGTCGCTTCAAGTAGCTTGTGTGTTCGGCTCCCGATTGCGCGTTACGAAACCTCCATGGTGTCCCGGCATCATGGAAATATTCGAGCGCCTGCACGGTTGAGTCCTCACGTCGCTCCTCGAACTACCGCGATTTCCAAATTGGGGGGCAATCGAATAGGTTAACGAGGTAATTTGTCGCTTCCATATACAGGCACTGCGGAAATGCAGTATGCCATGTTTTTTTACGAACATGTATGAGCGATGTTTTTAAAAATATGAGAATTTCCTATGTATGAAAAATAATGTGCCAAATTAAAAATCGTTTTATAGATAATTGTATAAGTGCGGTATGAAAAGGGATCTAGTCCCCTTCACGAAAAAGTAATAGAAAATTACGAATTTTTCAAAATATTATGAGTAATCATATAATAAAAATATAATTATGCTATTTTTATTGAATTTTTCTCATTTGTACTGAACTTCGAGAGTGTTTGATTTTTTCGAGAATGAAAAAAATGAAAAATCTCCACCACAATGATTTTTTTTTCTCATATAGTGGATGGTATATCATGCTGACTTTTTTTTATACAACTTTTGGAGTTGTTAAAAATTAATAAATCTAAAATAATTGGACGCCATCTTGAGAAATTTGGATTTACGATAAAAGTTTGAAGACTTCTTCACGAACTTGTTACGCGATAAAAAATGAACGATTTTCTTTTAACGAATTTTTAACCATCGCGTTTTTTCTGTACTCTCTATTTTTTTCTTTGTTATAACTCGATAAAGAAAACTCGTTAATACATTTTTGCAAAATCCCTG
>JAPYYW010001244.1:0-34627 GCA_030522545.1 Cremastinae sp. A BG-2022a | reverse complement strand
CAAATTCACTGTCACTTGATGAAATCAACTTTATTAGGAGTGATTTTTAAAGATTTTTGCAAAATGAAGAGAATGGCGCTAGAATTATGTTAATATATTATAAAATTTATCCCGTTTTAGTGATAGTCATTTGTCAAATATTTTCTAATGTTCTGTTTCCGCTGCAATTTCGAAATAAAAAGTCTATACAAAGATTGTTCTATTAAAATGCAATATCTAGTAAAAATTTAAAGTCAATCCATCGTCAATAGGTCGATTTCTATAGAATTTCATACTGTGCATTGTCATCTGGTCACGATGAGTTAAAATAAATTAGCCTATGTTTAAATCAACGTTAAAAACTGTCTCTATGACAAATTTCATTCAAATCCCTGCAAACTTTTTTGCGTGATTGAGTAACAAACATCCAAACATACAAACATTCACATTTATATATTAGAAATAAGATAAGATTTAAAATTGCATCTCGAATTCGATTTTAGACTAACTGCTGGAGAAAAATCAGAGCACAGCGTGGTTGCGCAGTTCCTAGAGGGCGAAGAGGCCACACGTCTTTGGTTCACAAAGGACAGATGCTCATTTATGGCGGATATCAGGATCTGCGTGGAAGCTCGCCGGAACTCTGGGCTTTTCACTTCGGTAATCAACCCACAAATATTTGTTCTATTCCGTAAAAAGCTTTGAAGAAATTAATTAAAAAATATTGTTAAAAATGATTTACTTGTCCCTTTTTTTTAAATATACGAATATTTTTCCCAGAAACCGAATCGTGGCATCTTTTGTCGTCGTCGAGCGAATGCGGCCCGGCGGCGAGACACAAACACTCGGCAGTTTTGCACTGCGACGCGATGTACGTTTACGGCGGAATGACGGATCTCCAGGAGAGAAGCGATTGCTGGAGATGGGACGTGAATACGGCTTCCTGGTACCTGCTCAAAAGCAAACCAGGACCCGGACCGTTGCACGGACACGCCGCGTGCAGGTTGCCGAGCTGCATGCTAATATTCGGGGGCGAAAGTGGCGGACTCGCGACGAACGAATTGTGGCGTTTCCATTTCGGTATGAAGAACAAATTTTGTTATTTTATTCGATGATTCTTCTATTAATGACGTTCTTTAAATAATCGTGATTTTGACTCAATTTTATTTTCGCACTCTTCATTTCGTATTGTATAAAAATCTTTGAGATTTATAAAAAATTTGATGAACAATTGATACAATTTTATATCGATAATTGCACCGTTCACTTTACTTTGGAGAATTCTTAAAGGTTGAATTTGTAAAATTGTGGACATGTGCTTTTTAAGTGTGATTTTATTTTACATTTTCTTTTAACTTATTAAATTTTGGCTGATCTCTATACTCGAAAAAAAATTCAACGAGCTGCTTTGGAAATAATGACCTTGATGTTTGAATCATTCATTTCGTCTTGCTAAAATTATCAGGAATTACCTATTATGAAGTCGATATCGTCGAGGACACGAAAACATAACGCCACTTGAAATTTTGAGATTTTCCTATTTTCAATTCTTGATAAATCAGACTGGAAGTCCTTGAACACGCTAAATTTTCACAGCTCGTGCGAAAAAAACTTGCAACACAATTTTCTATTATTTATATCAAATATACCTGGACAAATACACTTGATTAGTTCGAGGATTGTAAACAAAAAAAAAGAGAGAAAATTTGTCGAGCGTAACGAGGAAAAAAAATTCTCATATTTCCGTTAATTGCTTATTAATTGGTCATTAATGGTTTCCATGGTGATCGGTCGAGGTTGAGTGAAAAACCGAACACGATCTTCCTTGTTCGGTTTTATGATGTAATTAGGAATCAGTAGGCCGGTAGAAAGTGTCCGGGTAAGACGTGTCGGGTCTCTCCAGGTAGCCCCTTACCGAAAAACATGTCGTAGTGATTCAACAAGTTCAATTGAGTGTCAGTTCCAGTAATTTTTAATCATACGAAAAGTGAATAGTTCATAGTGTTTTAAATTAAAAATATCGTTTCGAAATATTTTCTAAAAAATGTCGGTGGGGATGAAACTGCTGTACAATTTATGCGCCTAGAAGAATCGCGAAATATCAATTCAAACATGTCAAAAAGGGAAAAGCGACCGCGTTTTAGTGTATAAATCTTGAAGTTTTGTAGAAAAAAATGTGTGCAATTGTCGACATGTGACTTTTAGGTACGGAAACCTGGGAGAGACTGGCAGTTCCGGGACCAAAGCCGCAACCGAGAGCCGAGAGCGTTGCTCTGGCCGTGTCGGAGTTGCTGATAAAGGGTCCAGGCAACGCAGAGAATTCCTCGAGGCCGAGGCAACGCTGTCAGAAGCCGCGTTTCGCCACAAACCGAATATCTCCGCAGGAAGCCCCGACCCGGCCGAGCTTTCTTAAAGAGATCTCGAAACTCTCGCAAATCAATCTCTCAAGACTCAGTCATCCGAACAAGTGCAGCTATTCCGTCCTCAGCGGTCACGATGACAACGAGGAAAGTCCGCAAGAAATAAATTCCCAGGTGAGTACCATTGTACACTCCATACATATATTTCAACTTGATACCATTTCTAAATCATTTTAAATGGTATAGTAAATTTTAGAGATCCTTATTTTTAATTATTTTTTAATTATTTTCTAATTGTAAATGAAAAATAAAAAAATTAACTATTGATTGGATATTAATTACACTTTATCTTTAACGATTTTTATTTAATAGAATATTTATTGAACAAAAGCTGTTTTTAATCGATTATAAATTATGTTTAATTAATAGAAAATTAACTAAAAATAATGATTATAAATTATGTTTAATTAATAGAAAATTAACTAAAAATAATTTTTAATTGATAGAAAATCAAATTTTGTACATGTAAAAGCGTTTGCTCGTTTTATTTTATTTATTCCTTATTCAAGCGTGTAGATTAGAATTTAAGAGAAAGAAGGTGCCTGGCCGACGACAGGCAAACTCGTATTATCCGTTTCAGCAAGTGGACGGGGAGGTGGTCGAGGCGACAACGGGGATGGTAAAGTCCCGAAGCGCGAATACTCTGGCCCGTAGAAGGCAAAAAGCGCCGGAAGTCGCGAAGAGCAACAGCGTCGAGAGCAGCACGAGGCACGGAATGACGCGGGATCCGATATCCGTGCCGAATTTCCGAGCTCTCACGCTCCCGACTCCCGTGCTCACTCCCGTCGAAGCTTCGAGGCTCGTCTTCGTCGACCCTGACGAGGACAGCGACGAGGAGAAGCGCGAACCTCCGACGACGAGGCTCATCGAGGTCGCGGAGGAAAAAGGGTTCGTTTACGTAACTTTTAAACAAAAACATTGAGTGACAAGATGCCAATAAAAAAAAAGAAAAAACAGAAAAACTGTAACACTGTTGTAAAGTTTCATTTCTTTTAAAGAGATTGCGAAGAAATGTCAAAAATGTGTCTGGAAATATGACAATTCCATAGGAAATAAAATCAGCTTTCCATTAAGCATAAAATTTACATAGATTACTAAAGTTTTTAAGAAGAAATATAAATCTGCCTGCAGAATACTGTCGACATAATAATTGAGAAGGCCAAGAAAACTGAGAAAAGGATTGTTTATAATAATAATAAATAAATGCATTATCATCATATTGAGTGTACAAATGAGTTTCGAGTTTTTTTTTTGTAATTTTGAAGCTTTATTCAGAAAAATTGGCATGATAGATTTTATTCAAAGCACGAACTGATTATTATAGAGGAAAATGACAAGGCTTTAATTACTTACGTAATCATATTACGATTTAATACTAGTTACGTAATCATATGTAAATCCCTGAAAACTTATTTGTAAACCTAATATTATATGCGAATATATTCAATGCTGAAGTAAATTAAAAATATTTTTTCTGTCGTCGGGATTTATTGGCGTTTTGTCGCTCAAAATTTGGTCACGGAGCCGAAATAAATTCATTAAATAATTGAATTAATGAATGTACGAAATTTATTACAGAGATTTCGCCGCCCTTCATCAAGCCTGTCAGCCGATCCGTGGCGAAAGTTACAGTTCGCATTTGTACGAGGCGGTGCAAACGCCGAAGACGCCAACGACGAAGTTGCCGTCGTCGGCGTCCGTGAGGTTCGCGGATTTGGAAGAGGGCGAGGAGTCGACGTCGGATTACGCGAGCATAGAAGCGCGAAGTCCGGGGGATCCGCTCGCGGAGGACGATTGGCCGAGGAAGACGTCGCTGAAGCAGCACCGATCGTCGATAATAAGGGAAGGCCAGTTCGGATTCTGCAACCCGAATTATCTCGGGCTCGAGGCTAACAACGACGCCAAATACGCGAAAATGTTGAACAGCCCGCCGGACAGCGTCCTCGAGGACGCGCCGGGCCGCTCGGCGTCCCAGACGTTCGCGGAACTTTTGGAACTCCAGGAGATAAAGCCGGCTCGCGCGCCCCCGAAGAGTCTCGCCCTTGGCTCGCCATCGAGACGCGCCGTCAGCGCGTCCAGGGCTGAACGCCAGAGAGCGAAACTCGCCGCGAACGAGACGAGCACACCCGGACCCGCGCCGCTCTACGTTTTCCTCGTCGGCGGCAAGGAAAAGGGCCAAGTTACCGTCTTCGCAAGGCCGGTATCCCTCTGGAAACTCCAGTTGGCGCCGCACATCTTTTAAAAATCGACGAATTACGAGATAAATTCAATCCCAAATCAATCCAAATTCCAATGGATGGCTAAACCATCCATTCGAAATATCATCGCTTCGAAGACTCTTCGTACTTTAGCGAATCCTTCAATTTTCATCAAATTCCTTTTTTCTCAGTTCATCGATTTACGATTAAAATTGTGTTTCATCGACCGGAAGGTTCTGTTGATTTTACAGAAATTTTTATCGCGTTGTTTTACATTCGAAAACAAAATCAGGAATTTTTTTCTTTTTTTTTGAGTACATCTTGAATTTAACGTTCTGAAGAAAAAAAGATGAAGCGTACACTTGTATCGACACTGTGTATAGTTTTGTGATAGAGTGTATATCACGAGTGTATAGGCGAAGATGTACGTATAAGAAACGAAAAAATGAGTGTCTCTTTGTGATAAAGAAAAACTGTGTCTCGTCAGCAAATCTGTCCACTGATTGTTTCGACTCGAAATATAAGAGAAAGCTCATTTCGTTTAGACCTCTCAGGAACAGGGTTGCGATTTGAAAAATTCATACACAAAGCTAGTGAGTTAAATGAAACAGAAATGCCAATTGAGAATAAAATAACGAGATAAAAATAAATCATTCAAAAATGACAGATATTTTTACGAAATTCTTTCTACTTCTTTATAGAGAGATTTAGAAGTGAAATGAATGAAGGTTCGACTTCCAGTGAAATGAGATAATGAAGAATCAAAGTTACGTTTCGATGAAATAAAAGAGATAAACTTGGATTATTATTATTATTGACTGATACGAAGTACGACGAAAGTTACTTAGTTTTAGAAAATGTAATCTGTTCTATTACTAAGGATAAGAGATAGAATGAATATTTCTGTATTTATTCAGAATCCAGATACGTAATTGTAAAAATTCTCATAAGCTAAATTAAGATCATTCCTCGATTTTTTTTCTTCACAAAGCTAACTACACGTTTATTTTCAAATACGAGATCCAAACTCTTTTCCCATATGTAGGAAAACCGAATTCTTATTCATGCCTGAAAATATTTTTGGGAATTTGGTACGAACAAATTTGATCTTAGAGAGCAAAAATATCAGCGTACAATTCAGACGCTGCAAAATGTAAATTTACGCAATAGATTATTTACGAGGAAAAACAAAAGAGCGTAAAGAGACAGAAAATGCATATTTTCAAGTACTGAGGTAAAAGAAATTTCGTATGAGCATAGTTTGTAGATTGAATACTAAAGAAAAATTAGATTTTGGTTTGGAAGTCAAAATACTGCCTGTCAACTTTCATTTTGTGTTACCTTTTTCAACCTTACTTGTTCTAGTTAGGCAATATTGAATTTAGTATTACAGTGCGAATGGCAGGTGCATGTTTTATATGTCTTTGAAATCTGAAAAAAAAACTCGCTGCTAGTGCATTCATTATTATTCTCGTGTGAATGTTTTTACGACGAAAAAAAAGGGATATCCGATTCAGAAAATTGAAGCAGAATGGGATTTTAACGAGTACGAAAAAGTTCGATTCGACGAAATAAAATAATCCTGATCAAAAAAATGGTGAAAACGATACAAATGCCAAAAAAAAATTCTTTACATTTCTTTCAATGAAAAAAAAGAACAAGCACACAATGAAAACAATAGTCACAAAGTTATATTTTCCATGCTACTAAAATCTTCGATAGGCAGCTTGCTCAAAACGTATGCTCGATAGTAAGAAAATCTAATATCGTCCAAGAAACGCGAAAAAAAGGCACAGAGAGACAGCATATACCGGAAGATCACGAAGTAGTCGAAACTTGAAGAAATCTGGGTATTGGGTGAGTCGATGTGAGACCACGACGAGACGACATCGATCGAAACATTTTAGAAAATTATAAAACTACAAATTAGAAAACTTAACATATTACAAATTAAAAAACTTAACATTTTTACAATAATATAGCCATTGCATTTATTTGTTGTATTTTAAATGATCACGATAAAATCAATAAAAAATGAACAAATAATTTAAAAGAATAAAATTTCTGTATTTCTCAATTGAAATATTTGATTCGTCAGAGAATAAATGTAAATTCTGAATTTTAATTGTTTCAATGGTTCGGACATGACGCTTTCGAGACTTTGCATCGACTCGCCTAACACACTGCGTGTTTATATATAAATATATATATTTAAGATAATGTAGAATATTCGTTTGTAGTTATTTGAAAGACAAAAGAGAAGAAAAAAAAGTGAAAAACATACAATGAGATGTGTAAGTGATCTTTTTTGCTTTCTTTCGTCATTTAGAATTTTTACGCCCACGATGGCCCAATACATGTAATCCATCCATAAGTAGCTAAACGCTCGGCGTAGCTCGCGACAAATCTGGCCATTGAGAAGCAGTTTGGTTCGAGCGTGAGCTTTCGTTTCATTTCTCGTCATGTTTCCAAATAATTGTGATTTTATCTACGAAACAATTTTATTATTATTATCGTCATATCTACTAATTTATTAAAAATAGTTTAGTCCATTATTCTATAGTGTAACTTTTATAGTTATTCTAATTATTAACATAGACTATTTTTTACTCGGGCAACTTGGTGCAATAAGATCTTTTTCGTGCAATTAAGAGTCTCTCTCGCAATCACCCCATGTGCATGAAAAGTAACGCGCATTCGAGAAAATCAGAGACTATTGACATATCGAGAACATAGTCAAATTTTTAGATAGTTCAAAGTAGGAGGATAAATAATTTTCGAGAATTTCAGAGACGAGACTGCGCGTGAGGCGATTTTCAATTCGAATATATTTTATTGTTCGTGCGACTGATCGTTCGCAAAAACGAAATAAGGGAATTAAACCTCTCAATGGCCAATTTGAATAACGACGAGCACCCGAAAATCAATGTTTTCCATTCGTAGATAATGAGGAAGAAAGAAAGAAAAAAACGGTACATAGTCGAACTTAAAAAGAAGAGAAGACAGCATTGTGTACAAAATAATGAGAAAAGACAAAATGATAATTTAAAAAAAATGCTAATGAATGTTCGTGCTCGTAGAACGATATCTCGTCGTATGTGTTTATCGTCATATGAATATCATGCATCTATTTATTATTGTCATTATTATTATTATTATTATATTAATATTATTGTCATTATTATTATTATTACCGTTGTTAATCTTATTTCGAGAGTTAACGATGAGATCTTATCTTCGATTGTTCGTTTTTGTTTTTGTAAGGCATGCCAAATGGTATTAATTATAAAATTAAAAAAAAAATATCGACGACGCATTGTATAGCAACTTTGAACGATAATAACGAGAGAAAATTTCAACAATGTGAGAGGCTGAGCAAGTGTAAAAATAATAAAAGTGAATAAAATAGACCACGGAAGCTACCAGAGCAGTATTCACGTGTATTTTTCAGTGTCGAATTGCATATTGAGAAGAAAAAAAAAAGGAAGAACGCGAGAGGATGAGAAAGAAAGAAGAAAAAAAAGTGCTCCGATGTCTCTAATGGGTTTCACCGTCAGAATGCAATATTTTTTCACCGCAGAAACCCTCGATGTACATTAGTTTTACGTAAAATAAAGATCGAGAAGAAGAAGAAAAAAAAAGAGGTAAAAAATAAAAGCGATTCTCTCTAGCCAAACGTGTTTAACTATGCAAGTCCAATCGATGTCAATGGCCGTGTTTATTGTGATGTAATGAGAAGCCCCGACGCCAAGGCATATGCAAAACAGAATAAAAATAATAATAATAATAGCGTTAACGTTACATTACCACACGAAAGCAGCAACAACAACAGCAACAATAATAATCATAGCCATCCAAGCGAATAAAATGATAAAAATTAACGAGTTTTCGATCGTTTGTTTTATCCACCCGATTATTCACCGTTAATTCCAAAAACCTAACGTTTCTCGCGAAAAAAAAACTGAATTTTTCACACTCGTTTGTGAACACGTTTTTTGTCTTGAGAGTCGACGAGGGCGCAACCGACTTGGCGCGCTAGCGTCAGGGGGTGAGCGGTGTCGATATTAACGTTTTTTTTTCGGCTAAGCTGTAGAGGACGCCACGAACTGGACTCGCCTGGGAGAAACAGGAGTGGCAAAGCCACGAAAAATGTGTTGTGTTTCGGTACATCATTTTTATTTTATCTTTTTTCTCGTTGTTCGAAATTGCATAGGAGAATAA
Source organism: Cremastinae sp. A BG-2022a (assembly GCA_030522545.1). NCBI lineage: Eukaryota > Metazoa > Arthropoda > Insecta > Hymenoptera > Ichneumonidae > Cremastinae sp. A BG-2022a. Next base: position 25,809 of record JAPYYW010001244.1, on the reverse strand, counting down.
AATAGTGTGTATTTTTGAATCGAATCAAGTTATATTATAAGTAATATATCGTCGTCTGTGGAGAACTCGAAGATTAGGTAAATATGCAGTTTAATTTTACAATCCACATCGTGTTTCGATTTTAGTGGTACGAAGATATATATGTGTATGGATTTTTTTATTTTTGTCATTCCCCTATATTTTGTCACTCGTCTGTCTTTTATTTATGTACAAGTCACGAGTATTTTCTGTGACATAAAAAATATTAGTTTCAGAACTGATTCTTGCGACATGAGTTGAGTCTGCGCGAGTATAGAACGAAAGCCTGTTAATGAGACAAAAAGGGGAGACTTGCGAAAGGTGAAAATAAAGATCTGTCAGGATAGGCAGACACAGGCACAACAGCGGTCGAAGGAGAGGAAGAAATAGAGGCGGGATGACGAGACCTCCCAACAATGACAACCTCATGACATTTAAGCTAGTCGTCGTGGGCGATGGAGGAGTCGGAAAGAGCGCCCTGACCATACAATTCTTTCAAAAGCTCTTTGTCACGGACTACGATCCAACAATAGAAGACAGTTACATCCAACACACAGAGGTTGACAAACAATGGTGCATTTTGGATGGTAATATTTTCTCTCGATATCCTTTTTTAACTTGTATGAGACTACAGAGTCTGAAACGTACCTCCGAGAGAGTATAATACGTATAAATTTAATGTTTGATCTTTTTAGTACTGGACACGGCTGGCCAAGAAGAATTCAGCGCCATGCGAGAACAGTACATGAGAAAGGGTGACGGCTTCTTACTTGTATACTCCGTTACGGACAAACAGTCTTACGAGAACATAGTAAACTTTTACACGCAAATATTGCGTGTGAAAGATCGGGACGTGTACCCCATGCTTCTTGTCGCCAACAAAGTCGATCTGGTACATCTGAGGAAAGTGACAGAGGAGCAAGGACGCGAATTAGCGCACCGTTTGAGCATTCCTTATATCGAGACTTCAGCTAAAGATCCGCCTCTCAACGTTGACGCAGCGTTTCACGAGGTAAAACATGATAATTCACCGTTGTCATTTTTTTAAGTCACTACTTGGCCAAAATTCACCATTAAATTTGACCAGGTCGTGCGGATAATACGGAACCAACCGCCCGCGGAGCTGGAGAAGAACCGTCGCAAGAGAAGGCGTTCAGGAAAATGCAATCTTCTGTAAGATAATTTCAAGTGTACAGCCAGTTTTGAAGAATAACTCGCGATCACTGTTTATCACCTGAGATATATTTTTTCGTGGCAAAGATAAAGTACTTCACGAATGAAACGTTTGAGACGAAGTTTGATAAGCATCTAAAATACTGCCGCGGAGATAATTATTGCGACGACGCAGCGAGGAGAGACGATGAGTTGAGAGAGAAGAGGCGATGCAGCTTAAAAGATCCGTAACGAGGGGATCGTGAAATTTTTTCATAAGAAATCGACAAAGTCAAAAAAATTTCGAGTGAAAGTTGTTCGTAGCTGTGATAATAGTGAAATCAATAAAACTGCTTTTGTCGGAGCTATCGATGACGAGTTAAATGAGAGGAAAAATAGCTGCTACTCGTTCAATATACTTGATAAAATGAAAAACGAGCAAGTACACAACTGCATTAATGCTGGACGATGTACTCTCAAATTAATTCGGAATTTGCTAAAACATAAAGAAAATAGTTAAATCGATAGCTTTTATACAGATTATTCGAAATTGAAGTGCTTCTGCCAATTAACGACGCTCATACGCCTCTTTCTCGATCACTATTCTCTGATGAAAATATTATTTCGGAATCGATCAACGATCCCTCGAAAACGAAAAAACGATCGTTCACTAATTTTTTGTTATTTCTACGACGAGGATCAGTGAGAACCAGCTAAAATGCTTCAGGCGATATTGATTTGATATCAAGCTTTTTTTTAAATACTTTATTCATAATGAATTGGCAGTTTTTCGTTTTCAAACGATACACCGAAATAAATTTTCTACCGTTAACAAAATCTGGAATTGAAAATTTTTATATCTCATAACGTGTGTAAACACGCGAGAGACGTTTTCCGCGTTCTCTTAAATCATAACATTCGTCATTAAATGACTATAATGATTTTTACGAAAAAAAAACGAGCAACGCGTTATTAACGAATACTTGTAATCGTTAAAAATTAAGTAGAAAAAACTTTTTTACGGTTCCAGTATCCCAAAAATTCATTAATTTGCCAAATGTATTTTAAATCCTTGTTTTATACGTAATTTCTAGTTAAATCTTTCTTCGAATTGAATAGCGACGAATACTGAATATTTTTTTAATATTTCTCGATATTTTGATATCGAAGATCCTGCTCGATTTACCGATTTGTATTTTTTTTTCTCATCCCATGAATATTTATTTATTAAACAAGATATACATATTTGACCTAAGGTAATATATCTTTGATATTGAAATCTTGGCATACGTAAAGAGGCTGATATGAAGTATACTTATTAAGCGATAAGCGAGAAAAAAGAAGACGAATGAAACATTTCTTTATCGAAAATTTAAAATAGCGTGCATATTTACATAAGTTACAGACACTGCACTCTCGAAGACATTTTTTAGAAATTTTTTTATTCGTTAAGGATTTAGCTGAAGTAAATGCATTTCTGTCATCCGAAATTTGCACTTTCTTACTTTTCATTGCATTAAATTTCTTTACTTTTCAGTATCGAATGCTCACGAAGTGTGAGGAGGAAAAATGCAATGGCCTATTACACTGTATAGTATTTCAATTATGACAGATATAAATATTCGTGAAAATGTATGTAAAAAATTGTATGTGCGTACCGCAGCTTCTGTTACGAAGTACGTAAAGAGAATACGATTTAACGAAAAATCGTTCTTAAGATTCAGTTGTCTTCAGTTGCGTTCAGTGACTCAGGGCGCGATTCAACGACATGAAAAATTTTCATTTTTGTACAATAAGTATAGGGATTTAGGCAGACACTCGTATATAATATATCGATATAAAAAAAAATAAAAATGTATATCGCACGTACAAGCCAAAACTAAATGTCGTCACGACCAAGTCCCCGTGCAGTGTCGAAAGACGTTCGTTCGTTACAATTTTTTTTTTTTTCAAATGTTATAGATGTTAGGATTATCGAGGAACGAAAATGTTCTCATATATATTCCAAAAATGTATGTCCTCCACATCTGAACAACAAAAAATATGTTTTTCGTTGTCGTTTTTTTTATCTATCGTAATTTAAAAAATGACGAAATGTTCATTGGATGTGCACGACGTGCATCATGAATTTCTTTTACTTGTGCGACAATAATAGTTTCTGCATAATTATTACCGCTCTGTGAAACATGTGAACGAGTCACGTTCGAGACGCTTCGAACAACGAAAACGAGAATATGAAAATAAGAAATGACACAAAGATAAACAATTTATTTATTATACGTGAATCTACAACGAGATAGAGAGATGAAGAGAAAAAGGTAGCAGAATTGTTCAAAAGAAACTTGACGAGAGGCAAAAAGTACGAAATATAAAACTGCTGCATAGAATCATGTAAATTTCTCAGGCGATGCACAAACAACTTTATGCCTAAATAAAAAATAAAAAAAAACATATTATATTTTGCAAAATAATAAAAATAATATTAAAGGAAAAAACTATATACACGTACAGATATATAAATAATTGAAAAGTGGCACGAAGGAAGTACAAGCGTGTGATCATTATTTTTGACGCGCATAATTGTACAAAGAAAGAATAATTATATCGAAACACGAATGCCTTGGATAGTAGAATTATTTGAAGAACAAATCATGAATATTCTAATGAAAGATAAGTTGGCTGATCGAAAACGACCTAAGCATCAATTTCACTCTGGTCCCAAGCTCAAAATACTGCAACGAGCAGAAGAACAGTAATTCCTACTTCCACGATGTCTTTATTTTTTTTTATCACAATATCTCATTGAAAATTTCAGTTTCGTTGGTCTAACGAAGCAAAATTAAATGTCACGTAATAACAATTCTTTGTGGCACAAAAGATTATAGGCGTGCAATTGAATTTTGTGTAATTTGTATGTTAATGAAACCTTAGTATGAAAACGTGCCCTGTTCTACGTTGCAAATGCAAAGATGTGTCGTATAAAAAGCATTATAACGAGAAACTCGAGGGACGTTTTGCGTATTGTAAGAAATGGTCGTACCGAATTGACATTTTTTTTAAAAATAATTACGTGTAAAATTTTTGTAACTAATTTGCTCGATCTGACTGATATGGCTTCTTCAAATTGATTCCTGTCATTTAAAAAATAGACTGCTGAATAGCACAGCTTGCTTGCTCGATTCGAAGTTAAAGCGGCAAATTGAGTGAACGAATTGAAATCGTTTCAAACTTGGTGCCATGCTAATTGAAGTATTGAATTTCGTAAATTGCCGTCCAGGAGAATATGAGTAAAAGATTATACTAGACGAATTTTTTTTTTTCAACTCATATTAATTAAAATATTAGAAAAGGTTCATTGAAGGGTGTTTGCCGATTTATCACTGTGAAGTCAATAATCGTGCTTTGTTAAGAAAATGACAGTGAAAGAACAGTAGAATTCAAACTAGTGAATTTTGAATAATATTTATTTTCGTCTATTAAAATCTCATTCAGTATTCAATAAACGAAAAAATAATTGATAACGCACACGGAACAATACTGATATGGAGAGCAGTAACTATAAAAAAAACCTTAATCCAAAATTTAATAAAATATAGAGACAAAAATATATATATTTTGACAAGAAAAAATTCTTCGCCCATAGTGAAATTAGATTACAAGTGATTACACACAATTAAATCCACGTATATATGAGATTTAGGTATATTTTACCGCTGAAATGTCACTGATTGTGCAGGCCACTGTATAGCCAAATAAGTAAATAGTAATCAATTATTGAATGTTTACAAAAGAATAAATGGAACAAAAAAAAACATTGTCCAACGAAAATTTGTGCCTATTTTTTACAAACTTCTTTCCTTGTCTTTTGTTAAATATCATTAACTATGTAATTACATGATTGTCAATTTACGAATATCTTAAAATACCTTTATTATCGAGGTACAAGGAATGAATTCTTTTTATTCCCGAATATCATTTCATATTTCAAGTACTATCACAGGATTGATTATTGATCATTAGAAATAAAGAAAACTTATTGAGACTCGTTTTACAAAAATAAATTACAGAATTGGTCGAACAGAGAAAAATAAATAGAATGTTTTTTAAATTATCAGACTTAGTGTGGAACATGTTTCGCACGTCAAATACAAAAGAACTGTATCATGCTCTGGAAGTACCATGAAGCACGGTTGCCCAGAACAGAACAAAGAATGAGATTTTATTCTCTCCTGCAATATTTTTCCAAACTCGTCAACACTGGTTTTCAATGGTAAACGCAAATCACAGAAGGAACAAGCTAAAGTATCCTGAAACTCTCTTATTGAGCCTTTTTCACATAACGGACAAAACAATGTTCCTTTGAGACAATCTTCTGCGAACATTGCCAGGATATCATCCTCATTTTGCTGGAGTCTCTCATATTCTTGAATAATCCACTCTTCTGAAATATTGAAATGAAAATACTGTTTAATTATTGAATTTTTAACAGATGACATGTTTCATTCGAGGAATAAAATTTTAACTGACGTTCTTCGGCTAGAATTTCATTTTCCAGTGTAAAAGCCTCCTCTTCCGTGAGCTCTTCGTACAAGTCATCGATCAACAATAATTTTTTCTCATCAACGTCCATAGTAGCTAGTTGACTCAGCTCCGTCCTAACTATTTCTGTCAGAGTTTCATGAACATCTTCGTCCGTTTCCATGTTTAACCCTCTTCTCTTGTGGAACAATTGGCCACGTTTTTCTTTCATTCTCTGACGGCATCTCTGGATAATCGTACGTTTATTTATTCGAATAAATTAAAATATGAATAAAATATATATATATATATATGGAAATTGCTTAAAAACCAACCTCTCGAAGGACCTCCTGCAATTTCGGAGAACCTTGCTTTATTTTGTTTGCTGCACTTTTTGCTTTCAATTTTGCGTTAAGTGATGGACTTTTTTCGATATTAGACATTTCGTCGTTGTTTTTGTTTATCGGAGCGTCTTTCGCGTAATTTTTCACAATTCACGCACTCTTATTCCCGCTTCTTCCACTATTCGAATGCATCAGCTGATCGCGCATCCACAGCGTCCACAGCATGCACTTCGGCGCATCGTATATAACGTCATATCAATTTCTTTGCTCTGTTACTCACGTCTACAAATATTTCGAATGTTGCGTGTATAATTGTTCAAATTTTACATAAAATTGTAAATAAAGAATTTGAGTTATCGGGTTAAGGTCGATGCAATTGGAAAAAAGATGATTAAAAAAGCATTCGCGTCATGTTTTGGCGTATGCGTGACATAACCTCAAGAGTGATGAATCGCTATTGTTGTTAAACAAACATCAATTGGACGGAACGGCACATTCTCGTCGCCGAGAACAACAAAATGTCTTCGAAAACTATGTATATTACCCAAGAAGGGCCAGCCAATGCTTTAGCTCTGAATAAAGACAACAGCCAAGTTGTTATTGCAGGAAGAAATGGTGAGTGGTGTAATTTTCAATCCTATGTTTATTTTCGGCCTATCAAAGACGCAGCGCAGCGTTGGTAAGTTATTTAATCGTCTTTCATTTTTTTTTTGCAGTATTCAAAATATTTTCTTTGCTGGAGGATCGATTTGAAGAAGTGTGCAATCTCAGAGTAGGAAAAAATTTAAATTTAAATTTCTCCTGCAACGATGTGGCATGGAATCTCATAGATGGTGAGTTGAATCCGTGCCCAGTCATTTTATTTTACGTATATCTCTTTTCCAAAAGAAAAAACAGGGATTTCTATTGCCTTATTTCTTTTTCCATTCAGATCATGTTCTGGCAACCGCAGCCACAAACGGCGCTGTAGTTCTGTGGAATCTCAACAGATCTTCGAGATCCAAGCAGGATCATGTTTTTGTTGATCATAAGAGAACGGTGAATAAAGTTAGTTTTCACATGACAGAACCGACATTGCTGATATCTGGATCGCAAGATGGTACAATGAAGTCCTTTGACTTGCGACTCAAGGAGGCAACAAAAACTTTTTACAGGTATTGCGCAATTAAACGAACATGTAAATTGATTGAACCATGAATATTGTATTTTTCATTGATCGATTTGATGAATTAGCAACACAGAGTCTGTCCGCGATGTTCAATTTTCACCTCATCAACCGTTCACATTTGCGGCTGTATCAGAAAACGGTCATGTACAGCAATGGGACATACGCCGGTGTGATCGTTATTTCCAGCATTTCACAGCCCACAGTGGACCGATATTTGCTTGTGATTGGCATTCGGAAGCTACCTGGCTAGCGACAGCATCTCGTGATAGAACGATAAAGGTATTATTCCCGAGAAATATTTGTTTCTGATTCATTTCTCATGGATCGATTTTCTTTACACAGGTCTGGGATATGTCGGTGAAACCGACCTGCGAGTACACGATAAATACCATCGCTTCGGTCGGTAGAATAAAATGGAGACCCCAAAGAAAATATCACATTGCCAGCTGTGCGCTCGTCGTCGACTGCAGCATCAACGTCTGGGATATCAGAAGACCGTATATACCATTCGCGAGTTTCGACGAACACAAAGATGTTCCAACGGGAGTCGCTTGGCGCGGGGATCCACAATCGTTTCTGTCCACTAGCAGAGTAATTATCGACGAGTGAATCATTTCTCTCTTATCAGTCGCGTTGCTATTAATAATTTTTTTTCACTCGTCTCTAGGACTGCACATTGTATCATCACGTATTCAAAGATGCAACGAGACCGGCGACCAAGGCGAACCCGCAAGGAATCGCTCTTAATCCGAACGGTGACATCGCATATGCCTGCAAACTCAACGTTAATACCCCGACAACTGTCAAACAACTGACCAACATTATGAGGTAAATTTATTTTATTTCATTGACACGTTTTTAAAATATAAGATGGAAAATTTTGTTTTGTCGTTAGAAAAATGCCAGCGAGCAACGATTCTTTTTGCATGGCATCGAGCATGATGCACAGATTCACCGCGAATGCCCCTCGCGAACCAAAGTGGTTCAAATTTTGCGCCGAAAGGTATCTATTGAGTGGACGACTGAACGACATTTGCGATCACAATGCGGCTGTAGCAATCGAATCGGGGAGAAATGACGTACGTTGTGAGGAAAAGATAAAAATTCTGAAATTTTTTTTTCATTTTTCAATCAACACTCTGTTCCACAGATAGGAACGGTGTGGAGCATCATAAAAACTCTCTATGCCAATCCGCTTGGTAATATATTAAAAACCCCACCTGTGGTTACCAAAGAAGAAACGAGCAACGTTATGAATTTTAGTCAGTTAACGCTCGGGCCTAATATAGATCGGTCTAACGCGGGTTTGTTGAGGATTCGTATTGTGTTTCATTTTAGAATAATTTTTTTTTAATTTTATTAACAACCTTTATTCAATTAGGACACGAAAACGATGTAAAATCTCTTCAGGGTGAAGGACAAGGTGGCGTTAGTGGAGGTGACGATGAAACGGAAACGGACGAAACGCCGGAAAATCAAAATTTTGTCGGGTCCATCGTGCCTGGGTAATTAAATGTACTTTTTATTATTTAATCTTTGTTTAACGTCGCTTTACATCTCACCGTAATTGTGTAAAAGCTACGGGAGAATTCTGAATGGGCACAAGAGACAGCCGAAAGGAGATTTCTTTTTTGGCGACGGCGAACTCGAACCCATGACGATGGAATATTCAATGGGCTACATTCACAATATAATGAATAACGAAAACGACTGGACGCTTCCCAAAGAGGCGTTTCCGCTTCGCCACGAAATTCAGGATCGGTCACCACCTCCCGAACAATTTCCAAATCATTCGCCCGAAATAAATGACGACGCCGGCTCGGTAACGGTCGAGGATCAACCGTGTCAATTGATCGTGACCACGGTACCCAAACCGCTCTTTTGGGATCCTACGCACCTGATCGAGGAAGCTCTGAGACATCACGCTGCCATCAGAGACATACAGACTACGGCGTCCGTTCTCATAGCGCTCGGTGAAAAAAGAAAAAGTCTCAACATCGAAATCGCGATTCAGGAACACTGGTTGCTCGAGTATATTGACATGCTAGGTCGCTTTAAACTCTACGAAGTCATAACGCAGGTATTAAGATGCACATAAAATAAATAATTGCTCGCAATACGATTATTTTCTGGCCTGCTAATGAATTGGATGAAAATTGATGAAATTAAAATTACTCACTGAATGTATTCAACCATTTGATTCTCTTCTCAGATAATTCAACTTGCGTGGATTCCCTCGATATCACAATTGAATCAACAGTCTACAACGATACACGCTTGCTGCACCGCATGCACGAAACCTTTGCAACGCTCGGCTTGGCTGTGCGATCGTTGTCACACATCAAAACACGCTCTCTGTTCGATTTGTCATCAGGTAGGGTTCAATTTTGTACAGAATTCTTCGTCGGGGCATTTTCTCTACTTTAAAAAAAATATACATATTTTTGCTCGGGATTACCTCAGGAATAACATACTTCAAGGACAACTAAATCGGGGGTGTGACCACTAAATTAAATAATTACCAAAATTTCTCTCTATTTTTAGGTCGTTCGAGGAGTCTACGCTTGGTGCCAGGGTTGCACTCACGGTGGTCACGTCGTTCACATGCGAGAATGGTTCGATTCGAACCGTCAATGTCCAACGGGATGTGGCCATACGTGCGAATACACCTAGCATCAATAGATATTCGAATTCTAAGATAAATAATCTGTACAAACTTTTTCTTTTTCCATTTGTACATAGTCATCAATCTTATCGAAAATTGAACGCGTTTTTCGCGTAATCAAGGATACTCATTATTCGTTAGTTTAAGATTGTACAGTGATAATTTACGTTATTTATTTATCGGCGAATTGTACGTTTACTTACCAGTTACGTTGTGTTTTTTAATTCTGGTTAATAATGGTCAGTCAATGCTTATTTATGTATTTTTTGTCATATCCTATAATTTGTCGAGAGAAAATGGTGCTAAAGAGACGCGTAGGAGCGGATGAAGTGTTTTCTTTGTAAATATGTAAATATTCGTAGTGATTTATACGCGCAGGAAATTCAGTGGCAATGCACGTCATATTTATGAAATTCTTTTTGTATTTCATTCATAAAATTCTTCCGAAACACACACGCACATACATACGTACTTTTACACGTGGGCATTACAATCGTTTATTTTGCATAAATTGCTATATATCTTCTGTTCATTCGCACGTGATGAGGTTTACTAAAAACGAAGTACGAAAACGTAACTGAAAAACAAATGTTCCTTGCTGCCAATAAAATATTTAAATGGATTTAAACTTGAAAAATTATCATTTTCTTCATCGAATTTCTTCTCGAAAAATCTAACATGAGCTCACCTCATTAAAAAATACATTTTTTATTTAACCATAAATTTTACTCTTACGTGAAACAAAAAATAATTACCAACAATGTCACAGTTGCACGCCAGTCACTGGTATTCGTAGAATCGATTTCATATTTTTTATGATCTATTTTCGCTGAGCAAGCATTCGTGTTTCACTGACGTGCAACTTTGAGATTGTCATACAAGCGTAATATATTAAATTTTATCCTTTACTCCCAATGACATGAAATACTTGATATTTCTTCTTCCCTTCAATTCTGATTTCACATTGTCAAGAACGAGAGAATGTGTATGAGGATGAAAATTAAATTCTCATTGATTTATGAAGGACGTGAAAAACGTTTCGACAATTGGCTTTGAAGCACATGTGAGGGTCGTTCGCGTTCAAGAATCACTTTTAGAACATTATTACAAAAGCGCGCGTAATTCGATTATCCCGTCAAACTTTGCTCAGCGTAGCTGAAAGCTCTAAATATTTCATTATACTGACGATTCGTGTATTACGGAAAAAGGCACCCGACCAGCTGCAACAGTACAAAAATACAAAAAGAAAAAGAAATTACGAATTGTCCGACAGACTCTGATAAAATTTTTGATTTTTCCAGTGTCTAATCGTAAAAAGTTCACGCTAATACCTGAACTCCGTGTTACCATAGATAATTTAGCTCTCGTCTCAATTTAACAAAATTTTATACGAACGAGGCTTATCAAAATCGTAACTACCATCATCGATGGAAATAAAGAATATATAATAATTGTACGAAATCTGGCTTTTGCTCTTTGTCATGTGAGAATGTCCAATTAATCAAATAATTCGTTTCCTCACAAGCAATTGATAATAATTTTAATAAAGACGAGATACTGTAAATTTCGGCAGCTTTCGATTTCGATGAAAGTAAATGCCGAGTCACAGCTTTTTTGATTTTCTTATCTTTACAGTGTAGAGACCTTTTTTGATCATTTTTTTATAATCTCCTGACCAAGTGACGTTGCTGAACGCAAAAAGCTAAAAAAGTTTGGTTGAAATATCGCACAATTTTTTTTGTTTCAATCTTCATTGATTTATTATCACTTTTTTTCGATAAATAAAAATTAAATTACAACATGGTTTGAGTAAAAAATAAATTTCGAGTAGGAAAATATGCAATTTAAATAAAATTTATGAACGAATGAGTGTCGCGATAAAATTACTTTGACACATTAAACATGAGAGAACATGAGAAATCATTTTGTGACACTTGAATCGTGTTTTTATACGCTCGTTGTGCAAGTAGCAATTCCACGATTCCATTTTTTTTTTGATCCCTTGTGCAACTTCGAAACCCCAGAAGCACAATTGTAGGAACTATATAACGATGTGAGATATATATTTTTATAGCACCGAATAAAACGGAGATTGACTTGACACTCGATGAAATTTGGAGTATCCGAATAGAAAAGCTCGTTGTGTTCGTAACGTGAAAAGATATAATTACTGGGCCTGAGACGAGAGGACTTTAATTGCTCGCAGTGTTAATCACTATATTAAATTTCGCGCATAAGTTACTGACGGTCCCTCGGATAATGCAAAATACACGTATTTGTATTGAAAAAGTGTCAATTCACTGTAAAGTGTTAGAAAACCTGTTCGTTATAAACACAGGTTAGTTATACATTTATGTTTCAATATTGGGATTTAACATACGTTTTGTTTGTTTGTTTTCGTTTATAAAAGCTATAATCTGTCTCTCATGTTCGTTAGAGTAGGATGCAACAGCTCTTTTTATTCTTGCGCTCGGCTCCATCGCTCTGGTTTTCTTGGGCCTTGCGCGCGGCTATTGCACGCATTAAGTCAAAAAATACCTGAAAAGGAATTTTATTAATTTTTACCATGAGCCTAAATATAATATAAAATTTGTTAGTCTTTTAAAAAACGAGATTGAAATTTTTGATTTTCATTTAAAAATGTGTTACTTCAATGTATTTTATTCCCCTAACCATATTAGTTAATTCAAAATATCTAAAGCAAACGGAGCGAACATGCGTCGCGTACTGAGTGCAACAAATTCAGGAAGCCACTGAGTAACAACGGACGTGTGAATAAAAGCTTGATTTATGATGAAATTAATGTAAATTTAAAAAAAAAACACGAAGAAGGTGAGAGAGAAAGAGAAAAGAGAGACGAGTGGATATAGCAACGAAACAAAAGTGCGAACCTATAGAATAATGCACTTCTTTTTCTTCCTCTTGGCACGATCTTTACCACGACCATTACTCGCCGATTTGTCCTCAATCTTGCGTGACCTTATTTCACGCATCAAGTCGAAAAATACCTGTAAAATGTGCAATTGATGCTATCTCAAGACTTTTGAAGCACGCTATGATAAAAGATAAAACATGCCAGCAATTGAACATTTAAATAGTGCAAAAGTAACACTGCAGCAATATTATAACATCGAACAACGTACTCCATGAAGTTCATCGTACAAATCTGACTTTTGCCATTTTTTTTCTTTAATTTCGGAATCTCGAGATTTCTAAAACGAGTTGAGTTGAAAGAGCCTGGCCAAAATTTCGTAAACGGGCTGACTCTTTCAAGCAATAGAAACATTTTGAGTAAAAGTTTGTAATTACTTCATGGAATTAAAAAGCATTCGCTGTGTGGAAGAAAAAAAATTGAAAAGTGACGAACTCTAACTAGAATAATGAGAAAACGGAATTACGAACAATGCTGAATTGACGATAATTAAATCCAGAAGACATAAACAGATTAAGAAATTTTGAAAAGGAGCAAAATTCTCGATTTATTATACAGAGCAGTAAGCACAATGATACTGAAGAGAATATAGAAATATCACAGATGCAATGCATTCCAATTTTTTTGCAATTTCTTACCTTATCGACATTTTCCTTAGTTTTAGCGCTCGTTTCGACATAGGGAACGCCCCATTGTTGCGATCGAGCCTGAGCTTCCGCCAGACTTACTTTTCTCTTCTCTTGCAAATCACTCTTATTACCCACTAATAAAAAGGGAATGTTTTCGTCGTTCTTTACTCTTAGAATTTGTTCTCTGCAAGGTGAAACGAAAAATTATCGATTCCGCACAGTATTTACACAATCTAAAGAAGAAAAAAAACAATCGACTTTTCTCACCTAAATTCTTGCGTAGCTTGAAAACTATCATCTTCTGTAATTGAAAATACACAGAGAAAACCTTCTCCACTACGAAAATAATTATCCCTAATAGCAGCATAGTCTTCTTGTCCCGCTGTATCTAGAATATCTATTTGTACTTCTTCTCCGTCGAGGACTACTTTTTTTCTGTATGAGTCAGCCTTAGTAGGTTCATAGTCTTGGACAAACTAAAAAAAATTGAACATCGTGTGTTAAAAATCAAGAAAATTAATAATATTTTGAAAGAAATGGAGCATGGGAAAAGAACGTTTTGCTTAGTTACCTCATCGTACATGAATTGCAGAGTGAGCGCAGATTTCCCTACTCCTCCGCTTCCTACCATAATCACCTTGTGGAGGGCTTGAGTCGCTCCTGGTTTCTTTGACATTTTTGTGAGTGTAAAAAACTACCCTGTGCAAATGTAAAAACAATAAAGAATTCTATCACTTTGGCAGACTTGCTGTTTCATAAAAAAAAAAAATTATTTTCAAAATGATGAAATTACTGAATTTACAAAGTTTTTGTGCACAAAATTTTCAATTTAAACTGTTTTAAGATTCGTATCGATTGTTTTTTCTCTGAATAATGAATTTTTCCCATGTTATATTTTCTCAGTCTATTCTTAAGAAACCTCAAAACTCCTTTACTGTTAGCTCATTCTGCCACAGGATGTAAAAATGTAATCAATGTGAGAGATCTTGTTGAGGGTCAAGTGAAGTAAAGCAAGTGTAAAGTACATGAGAAGGGGGGCTCTCATTTATAATGGTGCATTCTTAACTCCCGGTGTTAATTGGCTTTGCAGGGAGTCAACTGGTACCTTAGTCACAGTCTCAAACATAGTTTTATCAATTATTATGACAAAAAAAAGGCTCAGTTCGTTAAAAGTTATCAGAAATGAGTCACTAAAAATGATGATTGTTTCTCAAATGAATGACTCATTGTTGATTAAATTCTATGACAAAATCGTACTTTTACGAATCAGCATAACTATAAATTTTTAACAAAAAAAAACTTATTGCTTGTTCGTTAGCAAGATTTTAGAAACGACACGATTTTATTCATCAAATTGTTTAAATTTCTCCTCTTTCTCCTGTCACTCATTTTTATCATAAAAATTTCAACAGTCACTCGAGTTTTACCACTTTTAGATACGGTGTAGTGCGAGTTGTTTGACAACAATTAACTGCGGGATTTTATCTCTGAATCACTTTTTTTTCTCGGAAACATAACTGCTCCGATAATTGAATGGAGTTTGTCAAAATTGTCATGTCGAAAGAATGTGTAAAAACACAACGAGGTACAATTATTAAAAAAAACAAAGTTAGGGCGTATACAAAGTATGAATAATGAAAAGGCGGTGCCGCGCTGTCGCACGAGTTTTCATGTGGGCTCCCGAAACCCAGACTGTGTTTTATTTTTTGCAGTCTTCTTTTTTTTTTATTCAGACGCACGCTGTCTTGAAGATCGAAAAAAAAGAGGATCGTTCACATCTCGCGAAGAGCCGTCGTTATTGACACAAATCACGTTTAATCGAGGGACAAAATACCTGGATAAAAATGGTTATTAAATCCAATAGTTTGCCAGCGTACTCCGTTTCACCTGCTCAGCCGTCACCAGAGCGTCTCGCACTACTGCGGCACCTACGCAACTCGTCGCGCTTGTTCGGTCGGTATTTGACATAACCTTAAGGCGAAGATAACAAAAAACAATAACCTTGCCAAAATATTATTCGATTCTTATGACAGAAAATGGTGAAAATTAATTCAAATTATACACGAGATAATAAACTAATTCGAACGTTTGTACGAAAAGTATTTAATGCGAGAAAAAAAGAATTTTTTTTACATGAAAATATATTTCACGAATAAAATAATTGAAGAGATATATTCTTGATAGAAATTTTCAAAATTTTTCGTTGAACTATCAAAGCGGCATAATCAATGCATACGTATGCAGTACAATTCATATTTTGTCAATTGAAAAATCAGATTCAAACGACAAAAGTGCCCAACTTCGCAGAATTTATATTTTCCGAGGTTGGTATACTGCAAAAATGAAAACAGTTGGCAGCCACGACTCAATCTCTTATAGAGTCAACTTCGGGCGTAAAATACGAATATTTGAATATTAACAAAACGTCAACTGTGTAAACAAAAACTCGGAAAAGGAAAAAAAAAAGAATTTCAACGATGCAAGAGATCAATGAGCAAGATAAAAAAATTGTCAAGGCCGATCTCTCGCTTTTTTTAAAACGAAAGCATGAAAGTATGAATGTAACCGCGATGAAAGCGAGGGCTTCGGTGCTTCGGGCTTGCGTGTCTTTGAAGAAGCCCGCCAGTGTGACCGCGAGGAAAAAAATCAGCCATAAGCGGTCACGTAGGTTGGGACATCGACGTGGAGAAAAAAAAACAGTGTATTGAATGTTCTGCAAAGGCTTCGTTTCAGGGGTCAGACGTCTCGCAATGTCAGTCATGCAAAAACCTGAGGTACTTTTCGTTCTCGGTGGTCCGGGCTCCGGGAAGGGCTCGACGTGCCTAAATATCGTCGAGAGATGCGGTTACGTCCACTTGTCGGCGGGAGATCTTCTCCGGGAGGAGAGGGCCAAGCCGGGTTCCGAGTACGGCGAGCTTATCGAAAAACACATAGTCAACGGGACGATCGTGCCTGTCGAGATAACGTGCAGTCTTCTCGAGCGAGCCATGAACACGTCTGGCAATCTACACAAGCGTTTTCTCATCGATGGATTTCCACGCAATCAAGATAACGTTGACGGATGGACCAGAGTAAAAATGTTTCATACTTTCCGCTCAATTTGTCATGGAAAATTATTAACGACATTACGTTCTGGGAAATTTTCAGGTGATGGCTGACAAGGTCATACTCAAGGGCGTTGTTTTTCTCGAGTGCAGCGAAAAAATCTGTACAGAGCGCTGCTTGAACAGAGGCCTCAGAGGCAGCGGACGCACGGACGACAACGAAGAGTCGCTGAAAAAGAGGCACGTTACGTACGTCAAAGACACCATGCCGATCATAGAGCATTACGAAAAGCAAGGCCTCGTTTATAAATTTGATTCCTCAAAGCCGTTGAAAGAAGTATGCGACGCTGTTTACAAAAAGCTAAGAGAAATTGGATGGTAAGCCTAAGAATGCGAGCGTTAGAAATAAGTATGATTCTTTTCGAGTATTTCATGATCAATGATTGGGATAGGTGTCCAGTTGGGGATTCCATGTAGATATCAGAGATTATTATTTCAGAGGGTATTTTTGATCGTTTGTTAACGATTCATCATGTTGTCCTTTTCTTTTTTACACAAATATAGCGTCGGGATCGCTGGATGAACGCGACACGATTGTCGAAAATCAGAGCACTATTTTTTTCGATTTATACAAAACGTTGTATTATAAATGAAAGAAAATAACGAGATGAATCTCGGTAACATTCCTTGCGCGAGGATAAGACTCGAGCGAACGTCAAGAAAAATATGCTTCAGACTCGAGGTACTCGGTGTTGAGCGATCAAAAAATTCAAACTCCGCGGGTTGAAGCCTTGGAATGACTTATAAATATTTTATACGCAATCATGTACAGATTTAAAGTATATATGGAACTGTAATTTATGAAAAAGTGAATGCATTGAGAATGCATTGTTATGGACGAGTCAACACGATCTTGAAACAATTACTGTTTTTTTTTCGGGCATTAAACTGACTTGTCATTCAGTTTAAATAAAAGTTACGTATTCACGTTAATTGTACAGCGTGGCAGGTAAAAATGATTTTCGAGTTTCGTTTGTTTTGTCACAAAAAAAAAAGACGAAAAGAAAAGAAAAACCAAGACCAATAAAAATTTCGCACTGCGCAATAAAAGATGGTCCTAGAGAGTGAAAGGTATTAATCATGGATAAATAAAAGTAATAAAACAAAGTTCTACGTGACTTTTTTTTCTACTTTAGGCCTATATAAAAATTTCGCCAAATTTTCTGTTATCAAAAAAAAAGGTAAGTTCCAACGTCGACTGCGGATATTCTCCTGGACGATAAACGAGGCGATTACATAAAAAAGAAACATGTGATCGCGGTTTCTCTCCTTTCTATGAATTGTGTAAGAAGACGCGTCGTACATTTTGCCTTCTTCTTTTTTTTTCAGAACTGTCGTGTCGTTACGTCGGACGTTTTTTTTATTTCTCTTTCCTCAGAACGCCCGGAGGCGTTTCGCAATCGTCCAGCATCTTCTATACGAAAGTAAAAAAAAAAAAGGAAGGCAAAGAAGTACGCAGAGAAAGCGAAATTTTCTGACGGAGTTCAATGTACCGAGCGTCGGTTCGCGATGGCGAATTCGCCGAGGAAGCGGGAAAGAACGTCGGAAGAAGCCCCGGAATTCTTCAAGGTCGTTAAAGTGCCAACTAATTTGAAAGTAACTACACGTTGAGCTCTTTATTTGAGAACGGAGCGAAAGGAGAAAAAGGAGGGACGTCGCCCACCTATACTCTCCTCGGCGTCTCTCGAAAATCGCTAACAGGATTCTCGCATGAATCGGAGATTCCGATCCCTCCCGCTGATAAGATTCGGCTAAACGCCTTTTTTTACCCGTTTCGAAGACGCGATAATGATCGCCGCTCACGAGATATTCTTCGACCGGGCGTCGTTACGCGCGAATCGTTCGCTCACTCGATACGCATTAACCCCTCCGTTCGAACACATTGCGATCGCAAACGGCTCTTTCTCTCCCTCCCTCCCTCCCTCCCTCCCTCTCTCTCTCTCTCTCTCTCTCTCTCTCTCTCTGTTCTCTGTCTGTGTCTACGTTATAGAAATATAAAACCGAAATAAGAATCCTCCGCGTGAACAGTGGACATTTCGATTTCCAAGATTGAGACGCGAAATCCCAAATGGCTTCGTTTTTTCAACGCTCTCCGTTTCTTTAAGGATACCTCGATGGTGCTCACCAGACACGAGACTGTGCATATTTGTGCGACTTTTCATCAATCCGTCGACTCTTAGTTCTTATTCTGCTTCGAATTATTTAAAAAATGCGCGAGAGCGCGGATATTAAATTTTTTGAAGGAAGGTCACGTGGCTACCGGCTACCATGTTCGAGTCTTCTCGTTTGCCTTCTCGCTCTTTTGCTCCTGGTCGAATCTTCGAACGGGCAAGGAAATTACTCCAGGCTGGAATACGTGCTCTCTAGCTTTTTTGTTAAAACTTTCGATCCATCTAATATCGATTTCGTGAGTGAAACATGTCGAAAGGACGCCGCTTTGTATCACAAAGCTCTCAGCAATTACGATCCATGGGCGATTCAAAGTAAGTCATTTTAATCATTATTTTTATTAGAATGTAATCACTTTTTTTTACTTTTATCTGCTGAAATATATAAAATGGCGTCATTCAAATATTTCCTTTTAAAACGTTCGAAAATAAATGAAAACTGAAAATTTTTTGTTCCTGATCTTCCAAAATATTCATTTTATAGCACAATTCATAAACTTTTTACTTTATGGAAAATTTGTATATTTTTTATAAATAAAAATTCACACGGAAATGAATTCTTTTAGAAATATCAAAAAAATTAAAAATTCTTTTAACTTTAGAGGCCAGTGTAGTCAAATTGGTTGCCAGTCGCGAAAAATTCTTTCGTACGCTTAATTTTTAAGGCAAAACTGTAGTTTCGGTGCATGATTGAAATAAGTTTGCGGTTCGTACTTTTAACAACTTAATCGAACATGTAATTTATTATCATAATTAGCCTTAGGAAAAATAATCCGAAAAATTTTGGAAATAAATTTCGTTTGTCGCTCGACGTTAATCGGGCGATTCCTTATCATTTTCTGATCGGCGAAGATATCAACTGTGATTGCAAGGTTAAAAAAAATTGTACGGATTTAGATCGTCACGATAAAAAAAGTGCTCCCTATGTTTTGAGATTAAGAAAGAATAAGACGAAAAGTTACCGTCTGGTTATTAGACTTTTTTCGCCACGTGTGAAGATTCGATAGAAAGTGAAGGACAAAACGATAAAAAATTCAAAATAAATGGAAAAATTAAAATAACATTAAAAATTTTAATTTTCCCAAAAGTACATTTGAATGTGCGAAAGAATTAAAATCACGAGTTAAATTATAATTTATATACCCAAAGAATAAATTAAGTACGAACAAATAAATTTGACTAAATTATAATTATTGTGAAAATTGTAAAAAAAAAATAGGAATACAAAATAATAAAAAGTACATGAAAAAAAATCAAAAAATAAATAAATGTAAAAAAAGGGGGGGAAGAGAGGAATAGACGAATCTTTGTAAAAGTAAGAAACATTCATTCGTTACGAAACAAAGCCAAATTTGAACATTTCTCATATGGTGAACGGAGCGAGAGTGTAGGGGCAGAGAGAAGGGGAGAGGAAAGTGGGTCAGTGAAAAAAGTCAGAGTAAAAGGCCATAGCGATGACCGTCCTTGTACGCTAAAGGGTTGAGGCAATTCTTCTCGATCGTCCAATATCGTAATCGATCAATTCCTTCTTCTATATTAACATATAACCCTATATATATAAATCGATACAATACACCCGAAGCCGAAGCCTATCGCTATCTTTGTCCTGTAGCAATTATCGAATTATTTTTTATATTAACTTATCACATAATTTCCATTCATTTTCGTCAACAATTTTACACACGTATACCATTCAGAAATTTTTTTTTTGCTACTTCCATACGTATTATCATTACTTTTTTGCTTGAACAAATTTTATTCGTGGAATTTTCTCGTTCGCGCAATTAAGAAAATTTATTCACTGGCGACGATAAGATAAGACAGAATCGCGGCTTGTCATTGTAATTTAACAACCGTTTATTATTTCACTAGAAATTAAGCTCTGTTTCTACACCGAAAAAAAATTCTTCAAAATGTTTCCAGAGCAATATTTAACTTTGACATTGAGACGGCATGACGCACGGCCCGTCATCTAATTATTTCGGCGAATGTTTTACACGGTTCGGCAAATCTTTTTGCCGAAAAGATTTTAAAGGAATGGAGACGTCTTTTACAACTTTCGTTGATAACGGAAAAAAATTAATGAGATTGGTCTTGTACTTCTTTTTTTTTTTCAAAGTGTTCGATGCATCGACGAAAATACCAGAGGGACTAGTAACGGGAAACACGAAGCAGCTCGGTCATTACGACGAGTGTTTGAGAATAAGGACCGATTATGGCTTCGTCGGTAAAGCGTGCACCCCGCAGGTGCAATTTTTCATTTACGAGCAACCGGAAGACACCGAGAAAGACGAATTCAGCATGGCAGACATGCTGATAAAAGCGTCCAAAGCTTCGGTGTGTAAATTAAAAAAATAATTAAATGCATTCGAATCTTAAAAAAAAACATTCAAATTATATTACATTTATATATTTTTTTATGCGCTGATTCGTGTTTAATTTAATGAGCGACGAAAAATCGTAAAATACTTTCGTAAATTCTTGCAATGAATTTATTATTGGTATATGTATATTTATTAATTGGCAGATACATGTATTTTTATTGTAATGATAAAATGAGTTGAAATTGTATCATATGTTATTTTAGGGTATTAAAAATTGGACTATCGGTTCGTCAGTACCCTACGAATGGCTCTGGTGCGTGCCTTCGACTTGTAGCCCGGACGACATTGCCAAAGCCATCGACGTAGGTCTGTCAGCCTTGAAAAGAAAGCCCAGAGTAAATTTCACGGTACAAATCGACGAGAATTCCTGCCACACCGAAGATACCGACAGTCTGCATTTAGACCAAACTGATTGGATTTTCTTGTACGATACTTTATCAATCCTTTTATTTTCCCCGTATTTTCTCTTATCGAATCTCAAAAGTACATCAAAAATTGTTTGATCTCTTATTAATGGATTAATGGATATTTAATTAATTGAGTTCGAATATGACTTTTCTTACGATTAAAGAAAAAGTAAGCTAAAAACTTCTTTTTGATCTTCATCAAGGTTGGACATTCTCTAAATTACAGATCTCTGTTGACATTCTTCGCTAGTTTAGTCGTGATAAGCACCACCTATGATTTAATGAAACAACGAAACACAATTAAACCGGATTTTAGTGGTGAGCATTTTTTTTTCTTATTTTGGCATATCTTTGATCCTTTATCAATTTACTATTACTCTTTGATGACATCATACGCATCTGCTATATAAATATATAAATACATCGTTGTGCATTAGTCTCGGTAAAACTCAAAAACGGTTTGACCGATTTAAATAATATAGTTCAGGAATGGTTTAGAAAAAAAAGTTTATGATAATACCCACTATCGTGATTTCTCTCAGTTTAAGCTGAAAACTCGAAAAATAAAAAAATTGTTGATTTTGTATGTGAATCGATTGTGTAGATGATACGAAGTTCACCGGGTCAGCTCGTATTGGATAATTTTATGCGCAGATAAATTAAATTAGATTTGCAATACGCACTTGGCAGTGTTGAAATGTCAGGTGTAATCGTGCGTTTCGAAAAATCTTCGCTCACATTCCTCCGTATAATGCTTGACGCAATCCCGAAATGTCGAACGCAACGAGATATTCACTCATGCGAAAATATTGCTTGAAGATTAGCAAGAAAATTCTTTCATATATCGCATGAATACGCGTGGGTACAATTTTATAAGGCTTGACCACGTAGATATTGAGATATTTGTTGTATGTAAGGAATCAAGAATTTTTTTTGTAATCTCTCACACAAGACCTCCCAAATGTCTTAAAAATGGCATTTTCTAACAATTTATATCTCTTATTTATACACAAATATCCATAAAATTACTAAAAATTTTCATACTGAATATTTCCACAATTTTAATATTAATTTAGTATGAAATTAGTATGAAAAGTGAAAAAAATATTTACATATAAATAGTTAAGAAAATCCATTAAAATAATTCTTTTTTATCTTCAACTTACAGCAAAAAATTGTTTGCATTTTGCTGTTATACGTATCGACTACTTCGAGTACCAATCGACTCGTATCATTAGTGAACAAATTCCAAATTTAAATAACAATTATAATAAAAATCATAAAAACCTGACAATGATTGATATCAGAGCGCTCGAGAGATGTCAATAATGTTTTTTACTCATGATATTCCTCAGTTCGAAGAAATTTATTGTTTTCTTTTTGTTTTAATTAAAAGATATAAACGATTGAAAAATGATATTTTTCCAGACACGAAACACATAGTGTTATCATCATTTTCCGTGCACACAAATTGCAAATTGTTGCTGAATACGAAAAGGGGACCAGACATTATTCCGTGCCTGGATGGCTTGAGATTTCTCAGCATTTGCTGGATCATTTGCAGCCATACTTATTACGTGAAGATCGTAGCGGTGGAATTAGATCTCTTGCCAGTTGCCAGTGTGAGAAAAAAATCACAATTTGATCAACTTTTTAAAAAAAAAGCAAATGAAAAAAATAAGTTTTTTTTAAACAAGTAAATAAAGCGATTTTTCAAAATTGCTTTCAGATGCATGAAAACTGGTCCGCTCTGTTCATCCTCAACGGCAACGTTGCAACCGATATTTTTTTACTGCTTAGTGGAATCCTATTGGCCACTGCAGAGCTCAATCGAAAAGAGAAGCTATTCCGTCGCTACAGATTTAATGTTCTGAATCTTTACTTAAGGCGATACTTCAGGTATGTTTTTTTACAATTTATTATTAGCTTTATCAAAAAAAAAATAGGAACTTCTTCGTCGAAATAAATACAAATAAATAAATACAAATAAATGCTTCGAATTCGTTTTTAAATCTAATCTCATCTCATTCCGGAGTTGGTATGGAAGATCTTTTTGATTAGATTAACGTCGGAACTTTCGATTCCTTTGCAGATTGACGCCCGCTTACGCGATCGTAATCGGCTTCTACGCAACTCTTTTCTACAAAACCGGCAACGGGCCCCGCTGGCATTCCATTATCAACGCAAATCGAGTTAATTGTCGTGAAAATTTTTGGACGAATTTGCTTTATGTCAACAATTATGTCAACGTCGACAAAATGGTAAATCCCTTTCCTCGCTTATTTATCTTTTTCATTATTTACGTGTATATTTTATCTAGATTTTTTTTTTCGTGTCTGGATAACAATAATCAATTTTCATTATTGAAATGGCGATTGGAATCATTTTGTAGTGCATGTCCCAGTCTTGGTATCTCTCGGTCGACATGCAACTTTTTTGGTTCTCGCCGATTTTCCTCATTTCGATGCTCAGCAACGGGAAAAAGAGCCAAGTTATATTTTTCACGACTCTGAGTCTGGCACTGATAGCATCGGTTCTGGCGCCCTTTTTCATCACATTCTTCAAAGATCTAACCGGGACGATGCTTTACTACAAAAAGTGAGATTTTTGTTCAATTATTTTCAATTAATAATCAATTTTCGAATACTTTTAATGACTTTTTTTCTGTTTTATTCGTTAGTCAGAATGATGTTGAGAAAGTTTACGTACAAATTTACTTGAGAGCCTACAACAGAGCCGCGCCGTACTTGCTGGGTATTGGAATCGGCTATTTGTTAAAAAAAATAAAACTTAACGACGTCTCCGCTTCAGCTGTGAGTTATTAACCGACATTTCTCACTAACGATAAAAAGCTAATAATTATAAAGACCAAAAAGAAAATTATTCAATTATTTTATTAAATTAAATACTCCAAGTTTTTTAGTGCAATTAGAATTAAGTTCAAATAATTTCAAAAATATCGAAAGTGTTCTTAGCACTGTAGTTTTTTCAGAAATTATGTTTGCAATAAATATCAAATTGATTGTCATTCAGACTAATTGAAACCTTGATACATCGACAATAGATGAAAAAATTGTATACAATAAGAAAAATCGTAGTAAAAAAGAATGTTATATTAATTTTTTGGTGAAAACATACTTTTTCAGACATTTGTAATAATTGGCTGGCTTGTGGGAATAGCTACAGCATTGGCTGTGATTTTTGGACCTCAAGGCATGTACTATCCTGAACATCAGTACAACAGTCTCGAAGCAGCATTTTACGCCGGCTTGCACAGGCCTGCGTTTGCAATCGCCATTGGTTGGATCATAGTAGCGTGTGTTTTCGGTTTTGCGGGTGAATAATAATTTTTTTCGTATCTTATCCAAGCTCCCACGTGTAATATTTTAAAATATTATTTATATTAAAAAATATTATTTTTAAATTATATTTTAAAATATAAATTCTATTTACTTAATTTATTAATTCTAAATAATATAAAATATAAATTATTCTAATTAATCAATTTATTTCAAAAAATCAACAGGTCCTGTTGGCGTATTTTTATCCTGGAAGTGTTGGACACCTCTAAGCAGATTGACTTACGCGATTTATCTGACGCACTTTATAGTTTTGCTGTACGATGTAGGAATCGCTAGAACGCCGGGACACCTGACACTATTCAAAACCGTGAGTAAAATAATCGAAAAAATAAAATAAAATAGAAGATTCAATAAATTTCAAACGTTAATCTCGTTCGACAGATATGAATCGTCAAATAACGATTTACGTAATTCCTGATTTATTTTTGTCCCTCTTTCAGACGCAAATATTTTTCGGCAATTTGGCGATGACAATCGGTATCGCGCTGGCTTTGAGTCTAACGTTCGAGATTCCGACGGTGCGGCTGATAAGTCTTTTGTTCTCGAAATTTCCGAGCGATTCGAAGTCCCTGGTTAAGCGGGATCGGCCCGTTATCTCCGAGTTCGAGACGAGCCAATCGAGTTTTGAAATTTACAATTCGTTCGACGAAACGCCGTCGACGATATCGAGAACTTACGACGATCTCGTGAACGGTGAAAAATTGATGGACGTCCGATCCAAATGGCGGAAAAAAGGTTCCGGGAACCTGAGCGAGCCGGGCTCGAGCTGTCCCGACGAGACTTCCAGCGCATACTCGGAACCAAGCTACGTTCGAAATAAGAAACAATTGCCCAGTTGGTCCCAAAAATATCGAGTCTGAACTTAAAAAAAATCGATTTTACTTCGCGTTGCATCATCAAGTTCGTAATCATCGCAAGAGTACAAAATGTAAGTACTTCTATACTCGGAACCAAGCTA
>JAPYYW010001243.1:0-34092 GCA_030522545.1 Cremastinae sp. A BG-2022a | reverse complement strand
ATATATTACTATACACTACTATATACTATGACTATACTATGTCTGTCTCATACTGTCGTAAACTTTTTCAACGGACTGTCCCAAGACAACTCCCTTAAGTTTTGCGTAAACTTTCTTTTACGTCATATATGTATGTGTACGGAAGTTGTGATGTTTAATGACAAATATCACGTTTTTTTGTATGCTCTCCATAAGAGCGAGTGTTTGAACTACAATTTTCAACAATAAATATCTCGAATTCCAGACGGTGAAGTCTCTTAAAATTTTTCAGAGACTTTCGTATAACATAGTAGAAACTTTGTTTCATTTTGTAGAGAAATCTATCGTAAAAAAATTGTTAATTGTACACCAAGTATATCTAGTATTTTTGACCTTGGATAACCTTGATTTCAGAGTATGTTGTTCTTTATTCAATTAGCAACAACTTTTCTTGATAAATTTAATCACGCAAATCATTGTGAACGTCAGAAAAACGTCATAAGAACAGGAAAAACTTTTGGATTTGACTTTTGTTAAGGTGGTTGGTCTATAAAATAAGAGTCGATAGATTTCGTTCAAATTTTGAATAAACTTTCTTTAACGTCGTATATGTATATATGTATGTACTAAATTTTAGAAGATTTCACTGTACAGAAGTTGAGATATTTCATGACAAATATCACACTTTTTTGTATGCTCTCCATAAGAGCGAGTATTTGAACTACAATTTTCAACATAAATATCTCGAATTCCAGACGGTGAAGTCTCTTAAAATTTTGCAGAGAGTTTCATATAACATAGTAGAAACTTTGTTTCATTTTGTAGAGGAATCTGTCGTAAAAAAATTGTTAATTGTACACCAATTATATCTAGTATTTTTGACCTCGGATAACCTTGATTTCAGAGTATGTTGTTCTTTATTCAATTAGCAACAACTTTTCTTGATAAATTTAATCACGCAAATCATTGTGAACGTCAGAAAAGCGTCATAAGAACAGGAAAAACTTTTGGATTTGACTTTTGTTAAGGTGGTTGATCTATAAAATATTTTTGAATAAACTTTCTTTAACGTCGTATATGTATATGTGTACTAAATTTTAGAAGATTTCACTGTACAGAAGTTGAGACATTTCATGACAAATATCACATTTTTTTGTACAGTCTCTATAAGAGCGCGTTTGACCTACAATTTTCAACAATAAATATCTCAAATTCCAAATAGTGAAGTCTCCTAAAATTTTGCACAGAGTTTTATATAAAATAGAAGAAACTTTTTTTAATTTTTTTACAAAAATCTATAGTTAAAAATTTGTTAATTATACACCAAATATATCTAGAATTTCTGACCTTGGATAACCTTGAATTCAGAGTACATATGTTGTTCTTCAATAACCTTGAATTCAGAGTATGTTGTTCTTCACTGTGATTGTCAGAAAAACGTTATCAAAACAGGTGAAACTTTTGGATGTAACTGTCACAGACAAACCACCTTAAACTTCGCCTATACTTGCTTACAGCCTTCGCAATAAAAAACCATTTTAACATTAATTGGGAAATGAATGTCAGCGTTAATTTTTTGGAAAATGTTTTATTTCATTTTATTTTCATACTATTGCTTTCAATATTCAATACTAATTGCACGTATAAATTAATCAAATAAGCTTTATATTATTGTTTTAATGGTATGAAGTAACTCGATTTTTATATGAAAAGATTTCAGAGATTATCATAAATCGAAATTGATATTTTGAAAAATTCCTTTCAACATTCATTTCATTAAATTCTCATCATCTGTTTTTAATGGTTATTATGAAAATTTTGAGCTGTTATTTTTTTCAGGTATAGCCTTCAAATTTGTTTAAATTTTATTAAAATTAATTAAACCATTTCCAGAAAAAAAATTATTTTTTTCTTACTTACCTATTTGCGCTTTGCCCACTTTTGTAATTAAATTGTACCGTAAGAAAAGTAAATATAAAAAATATAAAATGACGCAGCATCTGAAACAAGTGGCTGAGATTCTCGGGAATAAAATCTAAAATGACGTTACATGACAAATGTAGCGCACTCTTGTTTTGATTATTTATTATTTTCTCTGTAACGAGCTTCCAAATTGGCCTAAAAAAAGTTAATCAGATATAGTGCGTGCTCAGAGACAAAAAAAGTGTATTTTACATTACTGTCATCTTCTTTTCTCAATTCTCGAATAATAAATGATGATTTATTACTATACGATGAAAGATCAAAAAACTGCGTCATGTTGTAGACGTCTTATTTTTTAATCAATATTTTCCAATAACGTCCTTTCTAATAATCGTCATGAAACTTATTTTGTAATTTATTTTGTATCTCTTGTTTCTAATTAATTCTATATGTATAGTTATAATCCTATATTAAAAAAGACATGAGGCCTCTAATCAATTCATCGGAATCCCGAGTAGAATTATAGAGCGTATTATACGGAGCGTATTAACTTTTGGCTAATTTCCACTCACTATAAAAAAAAATTCAATCTGCGCTGCTTTGGAAATAATGATCTTGACGTTTTTTAATCATTCATTTCGTCTTGCAAAAATTTTCAGGAATTACTCATTTATAAAGTCGATATCGTCGAGGACACGAAAAGATATTATCACTTGAAATTTTGTGATTTTCCTATTTTCGATTCTCGAAAAATCAGGCTGGAGGTCCTCGAACACGCTACACTTTTCTCAGCTCATGTGAAAAAAAAGTGCAACACCATTTTCTATTATTTATTTCAAATATACCTAAATAGTTTGGGTATCGTAAACATTAAAAAAAAGAGAGAGAAAATTCGTCAAGCTTAATGATGAAAAAAAAAATCCAAATTTCCGAGAATATCTCGACTATTGTTTATCCATGGTAATTATTCGTCGAGGTCGAGGGAAAAACCGAACACTGTCTTGATTGTTTGGATTTTCGACTGAAAAACATTTCGTATAGAAATAATTCGACAAGTTCAATTGAGTGTCAGTTCCAGCTATTTTCAATCATACGAAAAGTGAATAGTTTAGTGTTTCAAATTTATAATATCGTTTCAAAATACTTTTTTAAAAATGTCAGTGCGTATGTATCCTAAATTAAAAAAGAGATGAAACCTTTAATCAATTAATCGGAATAGAGCGCATTATGCAAAGTTGCATGAAGTATGCGCTTAGAAGAAGAGCAATAACTCATCAATTCAAACATACCAAAAAAGCAGCCGCGTTTTGTCGCTCGTTCTATTAAAAGAATCAACTAATTCTAATAAAATATGTATTATTATAATTTTATTAATTATAATTATAAAACTAATTATTTAATTGTATTAATTATAGTGATTAATAATAATTGATAGTATTATTCTATTTTAATAATTATTCTATTAATTAATCAATACTTTCTAATTAATTTTTTCTCGATAACTGAACAATGAAACTATACATAGTTACGAAGACATGTATAAAATATATTCTTAAAGTCAGAAACTTGAAGTTTTCGGTTTATCAATATGCTTGACATATATACTTCAGCATATTTGACCTCTATATTTTCTCATTAGTGGGGTGTTCAATATGGGTTAGCAACGAAAACGGTTATATCTGTTTTCGTTGACGTTAGCTCAGTGTACATTTCGAACTTCAGAATTTGTGTTCAAACCAGATGAAAAATAATTGACGACACAAAGCTTCCTTTTGATACCTTCGAAAAATACTGCCTTTATTTTTTTACAAAGTAAAAAGTATTGAAGTGTCAAAATAGACGAATTTTTAAATATTTTTGTTGTTTATTTATTTATTTATTTATTTATTTATTTATTCTTATTGTTAAAATTGAACGAATATGGTTGTGGATATTTATTCTCGGATGAAGAAAATCGAGAAAACTTTTTAGGAAGAATTTGCTTCGTGCTAAGCTTTTCAATTCGCGATGCGCTATTTCGTAGGGTGGGGGAAACGTTGCCGAGGAAACGTAACCTAAAAGTGTCGCAGCATGGAAGTCTCGTTGAGGGCAGCGTTGACGAATTACTTTAGCCAGTTGAGAAGCACGGATCAGAGATGGCACGAGTTTCTCGAAAAAGTGAAGCGAACGTTGCAAGCTCTGAAAAATCAATCGGAGCAATATTGTCATGTAACAAGGTCAGTTTCGTTTTTCTTTTTTTTTTTTTAATTCAACGTGTCAAATTCACGTGAGTCGAGTAAAATCCTCTTTACCGACCTGTCAGCTCTTTTTTTCTCGAACTTGAGCATTTTCACACCAGAGACCACTACTTTCTTACAGCAAGGAAGTCGACAACGCAGAAATCTGCGGCATCGACGGATTGCGGGATAAGCTCATTTTCATGATAAGCGCGGGCATCGAAAGCGAAGTGTCGACGATTCTCAACGAGTTGAGACGCTTAAAAAACAATGTTGAGGTGATATTTTAATAAAAATTTAATATTTATTAATATTTAAAGTAGTTTTATCGGTGCAGTTGAATCAAAAGTTTTTATCTCAATTTATCTCGATACTATGTGGTTTTTGAGCTTAAATTTATTAAGAAAAGTTGTTGCAAATTGTTTCAAGAACAACATATACAAAATTCAAAGTCATCCAAGGTCACCTGTACTTGCTATATACGTATGAAAATTATGAAAAAAATCTTACCAATTTTTTAAAAAACTAAGGGAAGCTTCTTTACAGTACAGGAAAGAGTTGTGTTAAATTTTAAGAAGATTCTCCATCTAGAACTGATGATATTTAGGATTGAAAATGGCAATATTTAACATGGACTCTTATATGGGAGAGTATCAAAAATTGGAATATATCAAAGAAGATTTGTGCAAATTTTCAATGAATTCCTAAGAAAACGATAGAACTACCTTAATAAATTTATTATCTAATAAAATTTATTATTGAATAAAATTTAATATTTAATATTTAATAGAGTTTAATATTTAATACAATGTATTATTTAATAAAATTTAATATTTAATAAAGTATTAATATTTAATAGAAATTAAATCATATAAGAATGTAGTATGTTATTACAAAAGTAATATTAGCCCTACGTGTGTATACTATATTTCTTGAAATACAGTACACTGGATCTTTTACACAATAGTTGAGTTCTCCAAGTTTGTTACCCTTTCAAAAATATAGAAGAATTTTAAGTTACTTCTTGAAGTATCCAATATGTGGCCTATAGAAGTTAAAGCCAAATTTAGGAGATTAAAACCGTAAAATTGTCGTCTATATTTCAATTTTAAAATAAATATTGAATAATTAATTAGTATTTAATTTTTTAATTTTCAATTAAAATTGTATAGTTCATTTCAACTCGATTCTCGAATTTTTTAATTAAAATTGAATAGCCAATTTTTAATTTTATAATTTTTGAATAAAAATTGAATGGTTGACTTTTATTTAATTTTATAATTTTTTAATAAATATTGAATAGTTTATTTTTATTGAATTTATTAATTTTTTGATAAAAAAAATCGAAGAATAATCAAATGTGTTCTTCAATTTTAATTTAAAATTTATTAAAAAAATGTTTATAAATAAAAACAGAAAAATAGTCCAAAAGTTAGAGAACAGTAAAAAAAAAAGTGGGAAAAAACTTTATTTCAAATTTTCAATTCGATTCAATCAAGTTCAATCGAAGACTTGAAATTTTCTTATTTTGAATGTTTCTTCAAAGTGTGCCTACGCAGGGTTAAATAATCTTTTGATATTTTTTTTCTTTGTCAGAACCTCAAAACTAAGTTCGCTCGTCTGGAACGAGCTCGAAGCGAAGCGTTGGTGAGCGAGCCAAGTTTTCGGGAACTCGTTGACGGAACGTCTCACATACCAAAACTGAATCTTCTCCTGGAATGGTCCATCGAATCTTGTACACATTATGAACAGCTCGTAAACAATCTATTCGACAGCTTCAAGATTCTTGACTACAAGTGTTTTGATAAAGTCGTGGAGTGGGAAAAATCTGTGGATCAATGGCAAAAGGATCAGGCAAGAATAAAATGTAAATCTTATCTCTATTAAATTATTGTAATGACATTTAAAGAAAAATATTTAAGGATAAATATAGCAATATTTTTTAAAATGTTGTTTTTAGATGCTTGGAAAAATTTCGTGCTAAATTTGAAATCGTTTCACTGAATGGTTCAAGAGTAATAAAATTCTAAAGATTTTCAGACTTGTATAGTTAAGTTTCTTGTGAAACATTCATACGTTTGCTCTGAATTCAAAAATATAAGATTTTTGTGAATTTTTCTCATAGCAGATTATTAACTTGTTTATTATTTCATTCTTTATTTATATACATGATATATTTTTCTATTCATTATTTATCATTTATAGCAAATTATTTTTTTAG
This sequence comes from Cremastinae sp. A BG-2022a, assembly GCA_030522545.1. Taxonomy (NCBI): domain Eukaryota; kingdom Metazoa; phylum Arthropoda; class Insecta; order Hymenoptera; family Ichneumonidae; species Cremastinae sp. A BG-2022a. The sequence goes on along the minus strand of JAPYYW010001243.1, from coordinate 27,753 downwards.
AGCAGCATAGATTATACTCATGGGATTCTTTATTTATTCGTAAATATATTTGTCGAATCACGTTTAATTAGAAATATCAAATTTCACTAACAAGTAAATTGAATATTCATTGAAAAAATTAATTGCTATAAAGAAAATTAATTTTTTTTGTTCGATTCGAAAAATTTTTTTCAAGAAGATAATGAACAAAAGAAAAATATAATTACGCACATCCATTGTTCGAATAGTGAGTCATGATCTTGGGTTCTAACGAAAATCGAAAAAAAAATACTTTCAGTTTTTCCCGAATTTTCGAATTTTTCGGATAACTTTTGTTGTAGATTCATTTATGAATCATTTTCAGGAATGATAAATTTTAAAATATTTTGGGAATTTTTTAAAATTTAATTGTTTACACAATGAAAGACGTTTAAATTATTGTTAAAATATATGTTCACGTTTCTAATTAATTTTCCGAATTTAACGTCAAGAATGTACTTTTTGCTGGGATTGTCTGTTCCATACTACTTTAAGTACGTAGAATAATATTATTTAGCATTTAGTAATGTTAGACGAGAATCACATAAGTACGTTCACATAAAAAAAATTTTTTTTTTGTTGAGACGAAACGATAGAAAAAGTGAAAAAACAAACAATTTCATGGGAATTTCAAATAAATCCATTAATATGTGAAATGTTAAATGTGAGAATAATTTTTCAGTATTAAAAAAAATGAATTAACATTTTATTAAATTAACATCAAATTTCTTGAGAATTTGCACTTGCAAATAGTAAAATTCTTTCTTTCAGATATTTTGGGCTTTACACAATTCATCACCAAGGAAACTATTAAATAATGGCTCGAAGCATTTTATTTTTCAAATGTAAATAAACAATTCGTTGATTTTTTAATCAATAAATTATTATTAAGAAAAGGAACATCGGAAGCGTATTGTTTATTGTATCATCATGAATAATGGAGGAGGGAAAATTGTATACTGGCTCAATACGAAATCCCCAGAAGCACAAATCGTACGGATTTGAAATATGTCACGTCCGTTCATCTTGGCTTCTAAGTACTCGCTAAGAGTTTTTAAAGTCCAGTTAAGGGTGTAACACTTACAAAAAATTGATTTTATTTTGCATTTTTCGTTAGTCCATACTTTTAGAAATAACATTCTTATAAATTTGAAATACAAATCTCGATTAATTTTGGAGTTACAGCTTGTGATATATTTTTTTATTTATAACAATTAAATATAAATTTTTATCTATTATTGCGTTTATCTATAAAAATGAAATTTTTAAAATTAGCTACAGTTCTCGAATACAAATTAACTGATCTGCTCGAAAATTATATTGAACATATTTACGATATATATATTTCTTCATACGATGTACTTTTCTATTGGATAAAAATGTCAATGTGTCTCGAAAAAAATCTACATATAGAATAAAAATTTCAACAGAAGATTTTATCTTTAGTTTAAAAAAGAAGCAAATTTTTGAACGGACTGTCGCAGAAGAAATACCTTAAATTCTCTATAGAGGTCCAAAAAGACCCCATGCACGTTAATGAACTCAGTTACACCGAAAAAAAAATTGATTTTGCCTACAAATTCGTCTATTTGAGGACGAAAATGGCCTCCTGAAATTCAATTATATGGAAGAGGGCAAAATTACAATCAGGATTGTCGACCGAGCACTCGATGAGGAGACAAAGTAAATTGGCTCTCTTCGGGAGTTTTCCCACGCGAGATAATCGATTTCCCATCGAAACGAGGACTTGTAACAATTGCACCGCGCGAGAATACTCCGGCCCGAGTCAATTGAGCTTATTACGAATAATCGATAAGCAATCATTACGTTTCCATTGGGCAACATGAGAAATCAGGCTCGAGCTTCCGGACGAATTATGGTGGTTGATCTCTGTGACAGTTCGATCCAAAAGTTTTTTCTGTCCTTATGACGTTCTTTCGACTTCTAAAGTGACTTTCATGATTTATTAAGGATTTATTTTTGTACGACATTGAAGAAGATTCATCAAATTAAATAAAAAATCATCATTTTTTTGTGCAATCACATAGAGGATAGACCTGTCATTCAATGACTTTCAATTTAAAATATATTTTTCTTCAGTTAATTTGCAGCAACTTTTCTTAATGAATTTTTACTCTCAAACGACTTCGTATGGGAGAAAAACTTTTGTTGTTTTGCTGTATGGACTCAACACCCTTAAGGACAGTGTTATGTTATATATTTTTAGAGTAATCATATAATGTGGAATTCAGAGATATTTATTGTTGAAAACTGTTATTTTAACACGTGCTCTTATATGAATAATATTTTTTAATGTATGAGAACTGGGTAACCTTTAGATATATGTTGGGTTACCAAGATTACAGAAAATTTCGTGCCAAATTTTAAATCGGTTTACTGAATGATTCAAGAGTCATCAAACTCCAAAGTAGCTTTTTATACAGAAATTTTTTATATTTGTCTCGAATATAAATTTAAAAATATGAGATTTTTGTGAATTTTTTATATTCGTATATAGTGTTCATTTTTTAAGGACATTAATTTCAAAACGTTCCACAGTAACTTTAATAGTTACGTTAATAATTTAAAAAATGTTTAAATCATTGTTAAAAATATGCTCTAGCTGCGAATTAATAGTCAAACTAAGACATCAAGATTTATAAACTTTCCTTGTTTAATTGTTTAAACAATAAAAAAATGTTTAAATAGTTGTTACAGTATGTACAAGTTACCAATCAATAGTTGAACTAAGACACAAAAAGTGAACAGCTTTATGGTGAAATGCAGAGTTTTACCAATCGAATGTCAAGAATTTATTTTTTTGCTGATGGAATTATTCAGACCATATACGTCGCCTTAATTTTAGGATATTTGTTCAAAAGGGCATTCCGAAATTGTAATTAAAAAGTACCATTTTCTTGATGCATTCATCGAAACAATGGTCGGAGAGAAATCGTTCTTGTTTGCGGTATATAATCGTGCTATCTCGGATATTGTTTTTGCTCGAATGCACACGAATGTGTTGGCTGCACAAAACTACCTCGTATTTTAATTCTCCGATGACCCTGGGGAGATCGAGAATTTCCGAGCGAAATATCTTTATATCGCTTTTATTTTTAACTTCTTCTTCACTCAGGAAAAATACGATTGTATTTTACTGGAAAAAAAAGATTTTTATTGAATCCTCATTACATCAACATTGAGATTAAGAATGTCTATCAAAAATGTTGATGAAATGAAAAATGTATTATTTTGGGATGAAACGATTGGAAAAGTTTCCAGCTACAAAATCCGCACAAAAAAAATCTGTACCGACCATTTAATGAAAATATTCGTTATTAAAAATTCGATTTTTAACATTGAGTAGATGCGAGAAGACAATTTCGTACCTTTATTTTAAAAAAAGCAATTGTTTTGCACATAAGTGACTCTTCATAAAAAATATTTATTATATATTAATTAAATGCTTTTAAACCTGTAGGGCAAAGAAAAACTTGAAGTTTTGGGCCTTTTGTATTAATTACTAACGATAAATAACGATAAAATGTTAGCCAGAGCTCTATATAATAATACACCAAGTATTAACAGGTTTCCTGACATTAATCAAAACAACATCTTTAATAATAGATTTAATGTTACTATACACTGAAAACGAAATTTGGTTGATTCAACAAAATATTTGTTTCAATACGTTCAACGATATTATTTTGCAAATTGAATTAAATCCTTGGTTGATTTAACTGAAGTTTATTTCAAATAAACAAGCGTTGTTTCGACGTAATATTTTCAACTAAATATTTTTCAACTAAATCTGCTCTCAGTGTATAAATATACTTTTTGGATCACCACGATAATTTTTTATTCCTAAAAACTTGACTCTTTATTTTAGTATTTTCTATAATTGCAGTAAAAAGCATGTTAAAAAAATGTGTAAAAAGTATCTATTGTGACCCGAATGGTGTGGAAATTTTTTTTGCAGCATTTTAAATGGGAAGAAGGTATTAAATTAACTTGATGATGAAAACTAATGGAAAACTTGTTCTGAAAAATCTGAAAAAATTGTTATTAATTCTACGTTACCGTAAAATTTTTTAGAACGGTTTTGTTTTCAAATTATTCATTTATTATTTATCAATAAACAAAAGAAAGTCGGGAGAAAAATAATTTTCTTTAAAAACTTTTACGACTTGTTCTTAAAAATCTGAAAAAATCGTTAATTCTGTTTTACCGTAACATTTTGTAGTATAGAATTTTTAAAAATTATTTATTTATTATTTATCAATAAACAGAAAAAGTTGCTAAAAACAAGTTTTCTTTAAAATATCATAACTCCAAAACCTAATTATCGAAATAAAACGAAATATATAAAATGTAATGTTAATTTTATTTGAATCAATTAAAAATTTATTTTCATTATTCACGATTTTTTTTCAGTGTATTTACAATTGAAAAGTGAAAACTATATATTCCAATTATTATTGTAATAGTTAACTTCTTTTGTCAGTGTTGCTTTGTGATTTATCTCAGTGTATTTTTTAACCCATTTTCCACTCCTTTAATTTCCCTTATAAAAAAAATTCCTCAATTATCGACCGGTGAAAAATTTTTCGCGTTTTCTTGTTAGTGAAAGAATAAAAGGAAAAAAAGGGGAAGAGAAAAGTGAGAAAGGAAAACGGAAATAACGAGCAAAAGAGATGGACAGGAAAGCCGAAAAAAGTTCCAGATATATAGAGAAAGGACGTTTTTTTATTCGTTACTTTTAACTTCTCCCTTTCTTCACCCTTTTTTACCCCTTTGATTTTCCTTATCGAAAAACTTCATCAGTTATCGACCAAGTCCGAATTTTTTCGTGTTTTCTTGTTAGTTGGGAAACAGCAGGAAAAGAAAGAAGGAAAAAATCGATAGAAAGACAGAAAGAAAGAATGAAAGAAAAAACAAACGAGCGAGAAAAAGAAATGGAAGAAGAGAAGAAAGAATAAAGAATAATAAAAAAACCAGTTGGTCATGGACGTGACAGATTTTCTCACGATATCGATAGTAGAGAAAAGTAGGGCTGAAAGTTGCTTGGCTTAGTTTTTTCAATAAAATTTTCTATCAAGTATAGTTATTTTTATTTTAAATAAATAAAAAAAATTTTTTAAATTTATTTATTTAATTTTAAATAAATAAAAATTTATTTTTATTTTTATTTTAAATTTAAAAAATGATCTTGTTTAGTTTAATATTTAAGTATAATTCTATTTATATTTATTAAATAAAAGTGAGATACTTATTATAAAGAATGAATAATAAATGAAATAAAATAAATAAAAATAAGTATTTTATACGAATAAAATAAGACAATTTTTACCACTATTTTGGCTTCAGGCGTTCGCCATCCCCTTTTTTCGAGTCCAATCTCATTGGAACAACTAACCCAGGGAACTTTAGCCTTGCTCTCCCCAACTTCATCGACTTACTTCTTGTACATTGCACGTTTATCGTCTGTAAATTAAAGATTAATTTAATATTATTTTGGGAATTTTAAGACACTCCTTTATAAAAAAAAGTTCATCTTATTTTTTAAGCAGTTACTACAATTCTTTTAAACAAACTTTATTATTATTGATATTTTTCTGATATAATTTTTAACATCTTTACAAAGTTTTTGTTAATTTTGTGACTTGTTTTTAAATTCAAATTTTATGAATGTATAACGTAATAAATTGATAAAAAGTATAGTTCTTTATATTTTCGGGTATGCTGAAACGCAACCCGTTCTCATAGTTGATAAATTTTGACGTTAAACTTTTTTTTTTAAACGGTGAAAAATTCATTGTGTTCAATATTCATGATTTTTTCAGACATAATACAATTGAAAAACGAAAATTCTTTTCTTTTCTTTTATGTATTGCTATATAAAATTATTCAAGTTAAACGTACAATTTTTGTATTGCCCAGTTATTGGCTTTTTCTTTCAAAATAGCGGCTACAATGTAAAAATCATCCATAAAGCTGCATTTTTGATTATTATTTTTTGTTTATTTTATGATTCATGATTTTAATTGGTTTTAATTTTTTATTCAATGGTTATAATCAATACACCATTTTATTCCCAAGATGTTATTTCCGGAATATTAGTGCCTAAGGAGGAAAAACAATTTTTCACTAATGAAATACGGAAAGAAAAATGTGACTCAATGCTAACTTTTTCCTCAAGAGGCTATTTTTCCACCGATGATTGTAACGTATTATCTTTTTCGAAACTTTTATTTTTCCTCTTTGGATGACTAATCAGCAATTTTTATGTCAATATTTTTCAAATCGAATTTAATAGCCCGAATGAGGTCATTGCTCGAGTTTTCTTTCATATTCGTACACAATTAAAAATTAATTTTAATGTTTTCCGGAATTGACAATAAGGAAAATTGTTTTATTACTCTCATTATTATTTTATTATTATAAAAAATAATAAAAATGTTCAAATGTGCATTCAATTAAAATTTGATTATGTAATTATGTCTGTAGTAAGCTTATATCAGCTATCATTTTTATGTTTCATATTATTATCCGTATTTATGTTTAATATTCTACTTAAAAATTTGTTTTTTAAAATATTGTGACAGATATTTTCTAAGAACTAAAAAAACTTATTTGATGTTATATAAGAATATGTGTAAAACATCTGTACAGATGGTATAAAATCATTTTTCTGAAATTAGTCAGCGATAAGATCAAAGTTTCAGAAAGTGTCACAAAAAAAGTTGTCTGTATTTTTGACCAAACCCCCCTACCTTTTATGTAATTTGGCGAGCTGAATACGAATCTGGGGTCCGTTTTAATCGTATACACCGTCAAAATTTATTATTTATTATATTTAATTTATTATTATGATAAAAAAAATGTTATGAAACTAAATCAAGTATGATTTTGATGTATTTTGATCCGCTGATTTCGAATCTCAAGCTTATTTGATCCGTATACACCCTTTAAAATATAAGTAAATTGCAAAAACCTTCTTTGATACAATATGCAATTATTGTACATTAAATTTTAAGAGGTTTCACTACGTAGAACTCGAGATATTTACTGTCAAAAATCACTATTTTCTGCAGTCTCCCATAAAAGAACGTGTTAAATATTGCGATCTTCAACCCTACATATCTTGACTTCTGGATGGTGCCTTGTTGAAATTTTTCACAGCTCTTTATTGCACTTCAAAGAAGCTTCCTTTAGTTTTTAAAATAAATCCTAAGATTGCGATTTTTAAAATTTTTATACATGCGTAACAAGTATAGGTGACCTTGGATGACCTTGAATTTTGAGTATGTTGTTTTTGAAACAATTAGCAATAACTTTTCTTAATGAACTTATGCTGAAAAACCACATGATATCGGGATAATATGACATAAAAACTTTTATAGAACTACCTTAACATGGTAATAACTGCAATCTTCTGCAATTTTCAGAGATTTTTTGGGGGTTTTTGCAATTTACTTATATTTTAAAGGGTGTAAGGATCAAATAGGCTTGAGATTCGGATTCAGCGAATCAAATTATTTATTTAGTTTCATAACATTTTTTTTATCATAATAATAGCAATTTCGTACAATTTTTAGCATTTTTAGGGGTTTTTTGCCATTTACTTGAATTTCAAAGAAGGTACTGTCCAAATAGGGTTGAGATTCGGATTCAGGGGATCAAAATACATAAAAATTATACTTGCTATAGTTCGATAAAAAAATTTTTATCATGAAAACTGCCGTTTTTTTACCATTTTTTACGGTTTTTCGTAATTAACTCGAAATTTTAACACGATATATGGACAAAACCGACCCCAGATTCGGATTCAGTGTTCCAAAATACGTAAAAATAGGGAGATCGGGTCAAAAGTACAGACAACTTTTTTTTTAATTTTGTGGCCCGGTGTTATATTTCGTCAATAAGGAAAAAAGCTGAGCAGTTAAGGTTGACTTGAGCAGGAAACATACTACCCAATAATTACCAAAATCTGAATGAGGAAAATTCCACCTTAATTGTGACTCAACCAGGAAAATAAGCCACCGTTTACTGGAGTATAATATAAACTGGTTGATTTTTACGTTAACAATCATTCAATTTCGATTTGAGTAAACGAGAATCTATACAATCAAAATGAAAACACCAACCGTATTTCTCCTCATTATTGGGGCACTCGCAATCTGCACTTTGGCTCAGGAAAACCAGGTAAGAGCTACTTCTAACAATACCTTTTTCTTAACTAATTATAAATTTCCAATAAGAATTGTATAATATTTAATATTTAATATTTAATTAATTAATGTCATACAAAGATAAGTGCAAAATTTTACTTATAAATTCAAAAGATCATCACGTTACTTAAATACCTATTTTTAATAATTAATATCTTAATGAGGAGGTTCTTAATTGTCGCGAAATTTTTACTCAACCTTTTGGAAATATTATTTAATGTTATGTAAAATTTTCCATCATTTTCAATTTTCAACACAACATCGTTAAAAATAACTTAATAATTCTGTTCGATGTGTCTAAAAATGTTTGAAAATAGATGAATTTTGGTTCAAAGTGAAAACGGAACACAATTTTTGTTTGTAGAGCTTGAAAAATCTGATGTTTCTTTTAATCTTTAAATATACTATAATTAATAATATAATATCTATGCTGGTTATATACATGGCCTATCTTTGCTCTAAATAATTTTACGTTTAATTTCACTTCATAATACCATTTTTTAGGTAAACGAATTTGGATCTGATTTGGAAGGAAGCCACTTCAACGATAATTTGGTAAGCTTTATTTCGCTAAAACAAAATAGTATATAAATATAAAATAATATATGGTAAATGACAATAGTATATAAATCTTGATTAATTTTGTTCACACCTTTGCGAAACGTTTGCTATTCGGCCCTAAAAACTTTTTGGGAGAAAAGTTAGACTTTTTTCTCTTCGAAATTGGATATTACCTTCATATGAATGTGTAATTTATTGAATTTAAAGTGATTTTTCGAACGAATCCCACGCTCGTATTTTTCGAGCAATTGACCCGAAATTTGAATATCTTATGCAGTGTACGTTATACTATAAAACGTGACATTCTTGGTATTTCAAAAAATTGAAAAAACCGAAGCAAAAAAAAGTTTTTTTTGTATATTCCAAAAATGTCACGCACTGGTATAACGTACACTGCATAACAAATATTCAAATTTCAGTTAATTTGCTTGAAAAATACGAGCGTGGGAGTTGTTCGAAAATTCACTCTGTATATAAATTCGGTATTTCACCCCCCCCCCTTAAAAGGTAAACTTTTCACCCTGAAAAGTGCTCGAAAATTAAAATTTCGTAAAAAAAATCGTATTTATCATACATCACGAGAGGAAAGCAGAGCAAAATGTTCTAAGTTTTTCCTTGATTTTTCCTTGAAATAATACGCACTGTTATTTCATTAAAAAAATAAAACAGGTGAAGTCTGAGGAAATTTATGAACGCTCCAAGAGAGGAACGCATAATCCGTCTCGGGCCCAGGAAGATAGAGCGTGGATTGTACAGCAGCAAAAACGTGACCAAGAAGCACGAGAGCGTCAAAGACAGCAGGAGGAGCAGCGCCGGCGGCAGCAGCAGCAGCGCCGCCACTGAAATCCGGACGGACATGATAGAGAAAAAAAAAGCAAAGAATAAATTTATATAAATCTCGAATTTATATTTAAAAAAAAAAATTCATATAAAAAGTTGATTCCAATAAACGGTAGACCACATCAACGACTTGTTCAGCCAACCCACACAATAATTTTAGAACTTGCCTCAATCAAAAATGAGCATAGAGCATCAGCTTCTGACAATTGGTCGAATTTTCCTATAAATTTAATATGTACCCTGGCTTTTACTGGAAATTTATCTTAATCCTTAATAATTGTAAAATTAAGTTCAACATTTTTCAATAAATACATGAGTATATAATACTGATCAACACGATTTCTGAGTTCGAGTTGTAAATGCCATATTGTTATTCCTTTTAAGTAGCTATAGTAGTATTTTTCCCTTTATTATAAAGGGAAAAATAGTTTTTTTTTGTTAGAATTTGATTTTGTAGAAACTAGAACGATATTTTAAATTTAAAAAAAGTTATCTATATTCTCGTAAATTTATGACTAATCAGTCTATTTTACTGGGATTTCTAAGAAACAAAAGGAGAATGGAAGCAAAAAGATTTATAAAAACATAAAGACAGAGGAAAATAATGAAGAAGGGCGTTAAATGAATAATGAGCGATATCGAGACGAAGACGATAAAAACAAATGAAAAGAATAAACAAAAAAGAGTCAAAGATCGGAAGAAAGGGAGAGAATGAAAAAACGAATGAATGAATATGTTTATTATGCCCTTACACATGACTTTGGACAAAATTGACAAAAAATCATTTACAACTAGTATATAAATTAAAAACTACAAAAAATAAAAAATTGACAAAATAAAAGTGGAGTAAAAATGGTAAAATACAGCAATACACAAATGAGTGCGAAATGCAGAAATGAAGAAAGAGAATATGAAACGAACACAATGAGCAAAATATTTTCAAATCAATGAAAGAGCATAAAGATTATAGAGGGGAAAAAATAGAATAGAAGCAGAACGGTGTATATGAATAGAACACGATATCAATATACAACAATGAAAATTATCGATTGAAAAGATTTAAAGAATTGGAAGTGGAGTGATAAAAGAATAATAAGTGATATCGAGACGAAAAAGATAAAAACAAATGAGAGAGAATGAATGAATTAATTAATTAATTAATATGCTTATCATGCCCTTGAAAATTACCTTAGTCAAAAGTTTAAAAAAAAATTATAGCTAGTATAAAAAATTAAAGACTACAAAAAATAATAAAAATTGACAAAAATTAATGCGATGTAGAAACAGATCATGAGCAATACACAAATGAATGCAAAATGCAGAAGTGACGAAAGAGAACATAGAACGAACACAATGAGAAAAATGTTTTCGAATCAACGAAAGCAGACAAAGATAGCAAAGAGAAAAAAAAGAGAAAGGAAGAGAGGAGCACGGTATATATCGATATACAATAATGCAAAGAATCGATTTAAAAAATGTAAAGGATCTAAAAAAGAGTGATAAAAGAAAAATAAGCGCGATATTGAGACGAAGACGATAAAAACAAATGGGAGAGAATTAATTAATTATTTAATTAATTAATATGCTTATCATGCCCTTGCAAATCGCATAAGTCAAAATTTAGAAAAAAATCACTTACAACTATTGTAAAAAATTAAAGACTACAAAAAATAATAAAAATTGACAAAAAAAATGCGATGTAGAAAACGAATCATAAGCAATACACAAATGAGTGCAAAATGCAGAAGTGAAGAAAGAGACCATAGAACGAACACAATGAGAAAAATGTTTTCGAATCAACGAAAGAAGACAAAGATAGCAAAGAGAAAAAAAGAGAAAGGAAGAGAGGAGCACGGTATATATATATCGATATACAATAATGCAAAGAATCGATTAAAAAAATGTAAAGAATCGGAAAAAGAGTGATAAAAGAAAAATAAGCGCGATATCGAGACGAAGACGATAAAAACAAATGAAAAGAATGAATAAAGGAAGTCCAAGATAGAACGAAAAAGGATGGAGGGTGTGAGAGAGAGAGAGAGAGAGAGAAGAGCAGAATGTGTCGTGAAAAAAAGAAAAAGGTAACTCGTGAGTATGACCGGGAGAAAGAAAATGGGAATGGGCGAGAGATGGAAAGTGGAAAGAGGAGAAAATTGAAACGGGTCGGAGCGCCGGCGCTTGCTATTGATTCGGCAGCGCGCATCCGAAAACGCGACGGCGGCCACCCTCCACCCTTCGTAAATGGGAATTCGCGAGCCACCGAGGACATCCTGCATCCGCGTACACGAAGAAAAAGTATATACTCGGGGTAGAGGGTGCCACAGTAGCTTTCCGTTCCTCGTACCCCAAGCAGCCGAGGCCCTCGCGCGTTTCTTCGCTTTGCCCCCGCAGGTCAGTTCCCCGTATTTTCATTTTTTTTTCACCTCTAGCTTTCTTTCTTTTCTTCGCTCTTATTTTTTTCAACAGCCACCATTATCCTCACCTATACGTCTCTCTCGTTCGGTAAACATTACAACGTGTGACGTCGACGCGACTATACGAAATAAATAAGAGAAACGACACACTGCGCGCAACAATTGACACCCGATCGAATCCTTTTCGAAACAATCGAATCAAAGTGACTTATCCTGTGGACAAGCTCTCGCTGCTTCTCGTGTTTCTAAAAAGAATTTCAAGAGTCAACAACCGCAATTGTTTGTACTTCATTTGCAAATTACTTGTTTTTTATTTTTTTTTATTTTTTTTTTATTGTAAAACTTAATACTTCTTTTTAAATTCTACGCGAAAAGACTTTGAGTCAAGGGTTTTGGTCTGAATTATTTGTGCCAGGAGTACAAATTGTTTTTCCTTTTTTTTTATAACGAGCTTAATCTTTTTTTTTTAAATTATTTTAATCATTTTGTGAAAGTTTTTTTAAAAGAAAAAAGTTCACCAAAATTTTTTATACTCCATTTACAAATTATTTGTTGTTTTTTTTCACGAACCGTCGGGTCAAATTTTTTTTTAATTTTTCTCTTTAAATTCTATGTAAAATGACTTTGAGCCAAACATTTTGGTCTAAATTATTATGGTGCCAGGAGTACAAATTGTTTTTAGATTTTTAATAATACGTTGTTTTTAATCCTTTTTTAAAAAATATTTTAATCATTTTCTGAAAGCTTTTTAAAAGACAAAAGTTCACCAAAATCCTTTATACTCCATTTACAATTTGTTTATTTTATTTTTATAAAACTACGGATAAAATACTTTTTTTAAAATCCTTCTTCTTAATTTCTTTAAATTCTTCTTTGAGTCAAGAATTTTGGTTTAAATTATTCGTGCCAGAAGTACAAATTGTTTTTATTTTTTTAATAAAATGGGCTTAATCCTTTTTTTGAAAATATATTAATCTTTTTCTTAAAGATTTTTAAAAAGCAAAAGTCGATCAAAATTGTTTGTAGTCAATGTGAAACAATTATTTTAATTAAAAAAAAGAACGTCATGCACAATAATTGAAATCTAATCATATTTTTTTTTAAATAATCTATTTTTTACTCTATATTAATTCTAAAAAGAGTTTGAAAAGACAGAAATCCCCCAAAATACTTATTATTTAATTTTTTTATATCTTTTAAAATAATTAATAAAGTGTATATAATTTTCAGTACTATTTTTTACACTTTTTATTAATTCTAAAAAAAGTTCGCAATAGTAGAAATCGAACAAAAAATTGTTTATGTTTAATGTGAATTGATTATGTTCATTAAAAAGTACATGCCAAATATAGTATAAAATTTCTCACACGTTTATTTATTTTTAAACAAATTTCAAGTATGTCAAAAATTACTTGTCCCAATTTTTTTTTAATCCTATATATTTATTCGTCGAAATCCAATCAAATTTTTGCAAATACTGTGAAGAATGTGAAAAAAATATTGGTGTTGAAATGACTCAATCGGTCGACAATAATTTTCAGCTTCGGTGGAGACTGATCTCTCGTGTTTTATTCGTATTTATACGTGGGGATATTCGCCAACCTGTCGTGCGAAGGAATAAACTTATTAATATATCGAGTTAAATCGACCGTGCGTAGACGTCAATGTTTGCCCAGTGAAAAGTTAAACACGAGAAGTGTGATTAATGTCGCCGACCCATCAGATGCAAATATCGAACCTTTAACGACTTTTTCTGCAGTCCACTCTAGTTTGCTCGTCATCTCGTGACGTTATAGTGAAACAATTGAAGTGTTGACAGGTCTCGAATGACAAACTGTCCTGATATAAATTGCTCAATGATCAAAGTTTCAATCATTTGCGTATTTATTTATTCATTTACTTTATTTATTTCATTTACTTCCCCTTATTTTATTTAGTTTTATTTATTTTTATTCATTTTATTTATATAATTTAATTATCTTTGTTTATTCATATTAATGTGTATTTATTTATTGGTCGATTCACATTAAGGTAGATTAATGAATTTATTTATTTATTTACGTATTGATTATATGTATATTTATTCTTTTAAGTATTTTCCTTTTTTCAATTACTTTTTTTTATTTGTGTTTTTCATGCTTGCCCTTTTTCGCTCATTGAACATCAATTTCCAGACTTGCTGAAACTATAGTCCAATTGGAATAATTTTAGTGTCGAGTCATTCATTCTGGCGCGTAAATGGAAAAAAAATAATCGATGAGAGTCGGATATTACATATCAGAAAAGAAATGTGAAAAATAAACTTTTTTCTAATGTTTAGCTTTTTTGCTAGTTTTTGTTAATATTTTATGCACAAATCTAAAGTACTACTTATACAGAAGCATTTTATGCAAATGTTTAAAAAATTTTAAGACAGAATTTTTAAAAAGTATTTAAAAATATTTTTTAATATTTATATATGCACAAAGGTGTGAAAATGTTTCTATAAATTTTATCGAAACGTTTAAAAAATTTGAAACAACACTTTACAGAAATATTTCATAAAAGTTTGTGTAATGGTTTGTTGAATGTGCATTATGGTTAACCTCTAAGGCAATAATAATACAATTTAAATACGAAATTACAGTTGCCTTTAACTCATAAATTATTTTTTTTTCTTCAACTAATATAATATTAGTACCTAAAAAAACTTAGATAATTTAGGAATAAAAATTCCTTTTAATTTTACCAAACTTGAAGATAATTATTATCAAATAATTGATAAATAAACGGAAAAAAGATATTGTCAAATTAATAAGATTTTATTAAATACAAGTTTGAATAAAAAAACGTAAAGAAAGCTAATACAAATAACGATGTGTATATTCGCTGAATCTCACCAAACGACTTTTTTAAGTATCGCATCTTTTTTTATCAACAATAAATCGTTCTTTTGTTTATCAAGGCTCACTCAATTATTTTGTATTATTCAAAAATATTCAAAATATAGCAGTATTTTTTAACAAAACTTTTATACAATGTAGACGAGAATGAAGAAAAATAATTTTTTTTAAACATTGAGGGATGTTTGAAAAATTAGAAAAGACAGAGAAGGGTTTTTGGAAAATCGAACGTGGTGTAAAAAATGGACCTTTTGCTCCGTTTTTTTTTAATTTTTTTAATTTTAGGGTTGAATTTTTTCGATCGTGCATATGGCCCGTAATATTCGTGATGAGAAATCGGATTCGCGATGAATCAGCGCCTTTTTCCGGCACTTTTTTTCTCGCTTCATTTCATTCTTTGGCAAAAAGCAGGTATCCCGTTGAATCGCTCATTCGACGGCAATTACGCGCGCGCGTTCTTCTCTCCGAGTCACTTTTTAAACGCACAACTCAGTCCATTCAGCCAAACGTCGATTCCATTCGCCTTCAAACAAATCACAAACTTTTCCAATTTTCACTTCCTCTCGACATTTTTTAGTAATTATTGTGAGTGGCCCATTGCGTAACAATCGACGGAATTCGTCTTTTTATCATCACGAATAATAAAAAATGAGTGATATTATAGCTGAGATAATTGTCTCAATAGTTGAACATGTCCTAAAAGTTGAATGTTGCTTCCTGTATTACTTTTAAACATTCCCACATTTTTCAAGGCGTTTAAGTGCTTCAAAAAAATCAGAAAATATTCTCGAACACGTTTGAATGTTTCTACAATACAAATTAATATTCATTGTTGATTCAAATCACAAACTTTTTCATTTTTCACTTCTTCTCGACATTTTTTGGTAATTATTACGAGTCGGAGTGGCCCATTCCGTAACAACCGACGGAATTCGTCTTTTTATTATCACGAATAATAAAAAAATGAGTGATATTAGCTGAGATAATTGTCTCAATAGTTGATCATGTCCTAAAAGTTGAATGTTGCTTTCTGTATTACTTTTAAGCCTTCCCACATTTTTCAACGCGTTTAAGTGCTTCAAAAAAATCAGAAAATATTCTCGAACACGTTTGAACGTTTCTACAATAAAAATTAATATTCATTGTTGATTCAAATCACAAACTTTTTCATTTTTCACTTCTTCTCGACATTTTTTGGTAATTATTATGAGTCGGAGTGGCCCATTGCGTAACAATCAACGGAATTCGTTTTTTTTTAATATCACAAATAATAAAAAAATGAGTGATATTAGCTGAGATAATTGTTTCAATAGTTGAACATGTCCTAAAAGTTGAATGTTGCTTCCTGTATTACTTTTAAACATTCCCACATTTTTCAACGCGTTTAAGTGCTTTAAAAAAATCAGAAAATATTCTCGAACACGTTTGAATGTTTCTACAATAAAAATTAATATTCAAAAAATCTTCAAAAAATAAAAAAATGTGACGACTTTCAACAATTAATATCTCGATTACTAGATGATGAATCTTCATAAAATTTGGCATACATTTCGACATTAGCTCAAAGAAGATTTGGGCAAAATTTTTAAGCAATTCTGTCTCAAACGATTTTACGCGACTCCAACCTTAATAAGAGGTCAATTTGTTTGTTCATTAATGTACTTTTTGGAAAAAAAAAATTCGAAGTTGAGAAAAAAAGACGTGGAAGAATGATTACAAGGTCAGGATGATAGATAGAATTCATAGAGAAAATCGAATTTTCCACGTTGACGTTTTTTTTTTGTCATGATTGGAGACTTGGCTGAAAGGAGACTTGCCTTTATTGACAGGATGGAGTCCCAGGGCGAGGGTGGCCCGCGAGTCTGATCCCTCCTCCCGACGGTGACTTTGAAAAGAAGTGAATTGCCGACAGCTCGATAAGGATTTAAATCCACGACTCGTGTTACGTGTAGGAAATAAATACCGAGCAGACAAAAATACGAGTGAATAGAAAAGGGAGAGAGAGAGAGAGAAATAGGAAGAGATACGAGAAATCGGGAGGATATAAAAATCGAAATGGCGAATACGGCTCATCTGGTCAGACGTCAGAGCTCGAGGGATTTAAAGCCTCAGAAAAGCGTCGATCGCCTCGAAATGAAGGAGATGCGAGGCAGACTCGTCCCTGACAGTCGAAAGAACACCTCCTCCATTAATTACGGCGCTACCAACGCGGGCTTCGACGACTCCAGTCCTATCGCAAAGGTAAAATATCAAATTCAATTATCAGACTTTTTTTTAAGGTTTTTATTAGGAATTTGTTAAAATTTTGCATAAACTATCTTTGATGCCGTGTGCATGCGTGTATTTAAGGTAGTTCTATAGTTTTATCGATTATTTAGGATTTTGTTGAAAATTGGGTCATTCTTTGATATGTTACGCATGTGCGTACCAAATTTTAAGAGGTTTCACTACGTAGAAATTGAGATATTTAGTGTTTAAAAAAATCCCTATTTTCAGTGCTCTCCCATAAGAGTCCGGGTTAAATATTGCCATTTTCAATCCTAAATATCTTGAAAACTAGATGGTGAACCTTCTTCAAATTTAGCATAGCTCTTTATTGTACTTCAAAGAAGCTTCCTCAAATTTAAAAAAAATGCTAAGATTATGATTTTTTAATTTTGCACACATACGTAGCAAGTACAGAGGTCACCTTGGATGATCTCGAATTGAAGTATGTTGTTCTTGAAACAATTTGCAACAACTTTTCTTAATTGACTTAAGGTAGTTCATAAAATCGTTCTATCATAAAATCGTTTTCTTAGGATTTTGTTAAAAATTTGCAAAAACCTTCTTTGATATAATATTGAATATTGAATTTTAAGAAGTTTCACTACGTAAAACTCGAGATATTTATTATCAAATATCATAAGTTTCTGCAATCTCCCATAAGAGCACGTGTTCAATATTGCGATCTTCAACTCTAAATATTTTGACTTCTGGGTAGTGGAACTTGTTGAAATTTTCCACAGCTCTTTATTGTACTTCAAAGAAGCTTCCTCAAGTTTTTTAAAAAAATCCTAAGATTATGATTTTTTTTTTAATTTTTATACGTACGTAACTAGTACACGTAACCTTGGATGACCTTGAATTTTTAGTATGTTGTTCTTGATACAACTTGCAACAACTTTTCTTAATAAACTTTTCTTTGAAAAACCACATGGAACGGAGATAAATTGAGATAAAAACTTTTAATTTGACTGTACCTTAAGAAGAAATTTTAAGAATTCGCGATAGGGCGAACGTCCCAATATTTGGACAATTTTTCCAATATTATTTTTAATATTTGAATTTTTTTTTCTCAATAAAATCATATATATAAATTAACTTTAATGTAACTATACTTTTCATAGAACTGGCTTAAAGCACGATAATAATAAAATAAGTTTGTTTGTTTGTTTGGTGATTTAGAACAAGACGGTAGGCGGGACCGGAAGTGGCGGGGGTGGAGGCGGCGGGGGCGGGGGCAGTAAGCTAGGAAGCAACGAGGGTAAGGCGATATTTCGTCCGGAAGCCGGGGAGGACGAGCGCGAGAATTGGGACAGCAAGCTGACGTTTTTACTCGCGACAGTCGGATACGCGGTCGGCCTCGGCAATGTCTGGAGATTTCCATATCTCGCCCAGAAGAACGGTGGCGGTGAGTCGAGAGAAAGAAATTTTCCAACGGGCGACTAGCAAGTGCGAAAGTGGCTCATTAACTTTTGCTAATGAAAAAAAAACAAACTTTTTTCAAGTCCAGAGAGAGAGAGAGAGAAAGAGAGAGAGAGAGAGAGAGAGAGAGAATGAATGAATGAACAGTTTATTATGCCCTGGCTAAAGCCTTAGGCAAAAGTTAGAAAAATTAGTACAAAAATATTATATAAGAACCTTAATACTAAAAAAGAGAGAGAGAGAGAGAGAGAGAGAGAGAGAGAGAATGAATGAATGAATGAATAAATTTATTACGCCATGGCAGTTACCTTAGGCAAAAATTACAAGAATAAGAGATACATACAATTACTTATAACTAGATCTATAAATACGTTTATAATAAGATGAAAACGGTGAGTACGATGAATACAGACTATAACTATGTTAACAATAAGCTGAATATAATAAAATATAAGGTAGAGAAGATAATTATGTAGCAAGCGCACTAAATGACAAGAGAATAGAATAATAATTCGCAGTATAAGTTTAGACTAGAATAACAATTTTAGTTACAGTGTATATTAAAGAAAAGGAAAAGAAAAACCAATCCAACCATCAGGACGCGTCATTAAGTAAATAATCGAGAGAGAGAGAGAGAGAGAGAGAGAGAGAGAGTTGACGTACAATCCAGGAAACGCAAAAAGTTTTCCATAGCGAATTAAAACTTCTTTTTTTTTCAATTACACAGGAGCTTTTCTCATTCCCTACTTCGTGATGCTCGCTATCGAGGGTATACCGATTTTTTATCTCGAGCTCGCGATTGGCCAGAGACTCCGGAAGGGCGCGATCGGGGTGTGGAATCAGGTCTCGCCTTACTTGGGGGGCATCGGTATAAGCAGCGCCGTTGTCTCCTTCAACGTCGCCCTTTACTATAACACCATTATCGCCTGGTGCCTATTTTATTTTGTACAGGCAAGTTACCATACATTCTAACTTTTATTATTTCTCGTTTTTCTCAGGATTTCCTTGAAAATTTGTATATAATACTTTATTCTTTGGTGTTTTGTGAAAATGTGTATATAATTTTATTTGTTTTTACAATGTAGAAATCGAGATATCTACATTTTGATAAAGATATTGATGTGTTCAAAATAGAAAATTATGGAAAATTTTACATAATATTAATAAGTAACATCTCTAAAAGATTATGTAATAATTTCAGGACGATTAGGAAGCTCCTCATCTTAATTAATATCTTAATATTAATTGTTAAAAATTGCTATTTTTTGTATACCTTCCCATAAGAGCACGTGTTTGAAGTTACACTTTTGTATAATAAACATCTCAGTCACGAGCTTCCTAATTTGAGTGAAATGTTGCACTTTGTATGACATAAAAATGTTTCATTTAATTTTTCAAAAAATTTTGAAAAACTGTTAAATTATAAACGATTTTTTTGATATTATATATAAAAATCCGTGCAAAATCTTAAGACGTTTCACCACTTAGAAGTCAAAATAAATAGAGTTTAACACGTGCTTTTATGAAAGAGCATGAAAAATTGTGATTTTTAATAATAAATATATTTTCTGAATAATTCTGAACGCGTTCATCATCAAACGTTTGTTTCGATCCTGCAGAGTTTTCAGTCGCAGTTACCCTGGGCTGAATGTCCGAAGAAATATTTCCAGAACAGTTCTTACATCTCTGAGCCGGAATGTATGGTAAGAATATCGAACATTTTTTTCACACATTTAGGAACAACATTTCGAAAAAATTTTCAATTCTCATAATATTTTAAAAAACGTTGATTTTTGCAAAAATAAATGAAGGATACATATTAAAAGTCCAAAAAATCAAAATTTATAAAATTTCGACCCGAAGAACACGATAAAAATTAATAAAAAGAATGCTTTTGACACTAAAAAAATATAAATGTATAAATTTAGAAAAAAAAATATACTTTTTTTCAAGTAGTCGAGTAGGAAAGCTACGTTTCTTATACATGGAATGTAGAGCAATATTTCACAATTTCATTATTAGAATACGTTGACGGAATAAATTCTAAAAAAAATAGTATTCACGTATTTTATTCTCTCCAAATTTAAACTGATTTTTATCATTCTTAAAAACTGTGATAAGTGGCTATATTTTCTATATATTATTAAGAAAAATATGAAAAACTATTACGTCAAATTTGAAAAAGATTCATTTGATATATAGTTTCAGAGTTATCAGACTCTGAATTCTTAAAATTTTAACATTATTGTTTCTTATGGGAAATTCATATTATTTATCCTGAATATTATTATTTAAAAAAAGGTGACGTCACTGTCAAATTTATATCACATGTTCGATACATGGTATTAGTAAGATTCAAATTTGCAAAGTTTTCACTAAATTCTTTCATTTTTAATTGTTTAAATAATTTAAAAATGTCGAACTTTTTTTTTAAAGTGTGTTTAAACTGTTAATCGATATTACAACTAACAGGGGCAAAATGGAAAAATTGTTGAAAAAATTATGAAGTTGAAATTTCTTCAATTTATTATGAAAAATAAACTTTTGTCAGGAATAGTATACATTTATTTTTAAAAGAGAATTTTTCGTTATTCAGGAGAGCAGCCCTACGCAATATTTCTGGTACCGTACGACCCTGATGGTCTCAAAAGATATCAATACCCCGGAAGTATTCAACTGGAAAATCGCCCTGGCACTCGTCATAGCCTGGATCCTCGTTTATATGTGTATGATAAAGGGAATAGCATCGTCTGGAAAGGTATTTTATCATTTTACGAGTAAAAATATACTTTGCTCTAAAATTTCACTCATTTCGATATTTTCAAGAACTTCTGCTGGTCACGATTGAGCTTATATTGAATATAAAATTTTCTTTTTTTTTTCAAGTGTCTTATTATTTTTATCAAATTTTTATTCATTGCAGGTCGTTTACGTAACCGCGACTTTTCCATATCTCGTTCTCATCATTTTCTTCTTTCGGGGTGTAACTCTGCCAGGAATGTCGGACGGTCTTCGCCATTTGTTCACCCCAAAGGTAAATTTATTAAAATAATTATTAAACGTATATTTTATTTAATACCCTCGACAAACAATAACTTTTTAATATTAATTTGGTGAATTAAAATTGTTTATAGGCTATATATATTTTTCGATCGTCAGATATTCTTTCGACTTTTTATTTTACCAGTAAATTGGGTTGGTTTAAGAAATTTTATTAATTTATTTTATTTTACTTCGTTAATTTTATTCTATATAATCAAGTTATTTCTTTGTGTAAATAATTTAAGGTAAATTAAAAATGAAGTAATAATTCAGTAAATAATAAAAGTAAAGATCGAATCTTATATAATTAACAGAAAATATATATATTAAAAATGGTTGTTTGTTTAATTCATTTCTAAATCTATATATAAAATTGTACTTTTATGTATTTAATATCGTGAATAACATCAGTCTTACTTCAAATGGAAGCTTTTTATCCATGAATTTTCATTTTAATTATTAAATAAAAAATAATTTTACAGTTTTATTTATAAAAAATATTGTCTTAAATATTGATTAATTTAAATAAAATTTTTATGAAGTTTTTGTTTTATTCCCTATACTTTTAATGAAAATTTCATTTCGTAGTGGCACACTTTAGCAGACCCTGTTGTTTGGCTCGAAGCAGGGACACAAATATTTTTCTCTCTGGGCCTCGCTTTTGGGGGTTTGATCGCCTTCTCGTCATACAATCCGGTCAACAATAATTGCTACAGGGATGCAATTATGGTCAGCCTCACGAATTGCTTCACATCAATGTTCGCTGGAATCGTCGTATTTTCGATAATTGGTAAGCATTTGTCAACATTTTCGATTACCACAATTTCCACTTGAAATTGACCTGTACTTTTACTGTAATTTTTTTTTTGATACAATTTTCCAAGTTTTTTTATTCATTTTTCAAATAATTTGCAAAAATTGGTTGACTTCTTTTCTAAAGAAAAAAAATCCTCATTCTCATCATTTTCAAGAATTGTTTTTTATTCTATAAAATTTTTTTAAAGTTAACAGTATATTTTTTATAGAAAAATATATAAAAATTTATATAAAAAATTGTTTAAAAAAATTCTATAACATATTTTTAAAAATAATATTTTTGAAAATTTTCAATAACAAAAAAATTATATAAAAATAAGTGTCCATAAAAAAATTAAATAATTAAAAAATTAAAAAATGCTATAATTACAACCTAATTATTTTGTTCAAAGTTGAACTATAATTTAAGATGTGTAAAATTTATTCTTTAAAAAAAAATCGTCAATTTAAGGTTTCAAGGCGACGATGGTTTACGAGAAATGTCTTGAGGAGAGAAACTCGACGTTGCTCGAGATATTTGGGCACGTCAACAAAATCCCGCTGGAGTTGCCACCGGCAGGCGTGCTCTTGAACTTTACCAGCAGCAACAGCAGCCTAGAAAATTTAATTATGCCGCTACTGCCGGAATGCGATCTCCAGAAAGAGCTCGACAATGTAAATTTAATTGCTCCAAACTATAAGACTAACTCTTCTGTTTTCTTACAAACTTGGAATTAAATTCAAACTCTTTATTCCACACTTTTTCAATTCGTACAAAAACAAAACAAAACATTTTTTTTTTGACAATTTCTTTTCTCTGAAAAGAAGATTTTTCAAGATTTTTCAAGATTTAAAGATTTTAGAGTCGACATTTGAAGTTATTTTAAATTTTCTTTCTTTTATTTTTATTTTATATTTTTCTTACTATTATTTTACTGCAAATAAAGTAATATTAAAAAAACAATAATTATAATACAACAACAAAAATACGATAGAAAAATCTTAAAAATTAATGATACATTTTGATTTTTATTTAATTACTTTATTTTAGATTAATTTATTTTTATTTTTATTATTAAATTATTAGTGAATCTTAAAGAAGGAAATAAAGTTTAAAAAAATTGTTTATCGTTCGATAATCGCAGTCAGCTGCGGGGACTGGTCTGGCTTTCATCATTTTCACCGAGGCGATAAATCAGTTCCCCGGCGCCCAATTCTGGTCGATTCTCTTTTTTCTAATGCTCTTCACCCTCGGAATCGATTCGCAGTTCGGCACCCTCGAGGGCGTCGTTACGAGTATCGTCGACATGAAACTTTTCCCCAATTTGCGCAAAGAAATACTCACGGGTGAGCGATCAAATTTCTTCCATAAAAAGCTATTTTCACTTAGATTGAATATTTTCGCCTGCACATGAATGTTCATTTAACGTTAATAAATATAGTATTAGTATATAATATAAACCAGTGGTATAATCAGAAAAAATGTTATACAATTAAATAAATATATTTATTTAAATAAATAAAATATAATTAATTAAATAAATAAATTGATGCATATTTCATTTATTTGACTCTAGCTAAGCCAAATTAATTGATTATTTTACTGGATGAATTTTTTATTTGGAAGACTTTAATATTCATTTGAACAAATTTAATTGTATATATTTTGTATTAATTGTATAAACTTATTTCCTTATTAATAAATTAAGAAAATTAAATTATCTAAAAAATTGTCGGGATTTAATTATGAGAATCAAGTTTAAGAATAATCATGAATACATATAGGGAGAAGTGTAAAATATATACTTTTTGGGTATTGGATACTATATTACGTATTGTATATTTATATAGTTTGAGTATAAAATGTATAGTTTATTATAATTGTATTGTGGAGTGAACGACAAAAAATTCTAAATTATATGAAAAAAAAAATTCATTCCAGGTGCCATTTGTCTCGTTTGTTGCACAATTTCGATGGCGTTTGCTCATGGGGCTGGCAGCTACGTGTTTCTTCTCTTCGACAATTTCAGTGGCAATTTTCCACTGCTTATAATTGCTTTCTTTGAATGCATCGGGGTCTCGTATGTGTACGGATTGAAGAGGTAACAAACATAATTACTATTGAGAAAAACACATACTTAATATTTAACAGAGTTTAGGAAACTCGATCTTCAAAAAATTAATAAAATGTATTTAAAAATATTATTTATCACTTTAAAGAAATTATTATAATAAATTTTAAAAATTGAAAATTTATCAATTTTTTTTTTATTTTGTTAAATTCCCTATTTTATAAAAATATCAAATTTCATATTAAGTTTCTATTTGAATAGAAATGGAATATAAATCTTATATATAACAATGAATCACTGTGCATTAGTCTCGTTAAAACTCAAAAACGGCATGACCGATTTAAATAATTTTTTGTTTTGTTTGATAAAATTCAGAAGTGGTTTAAAAAAAAAGTTCGAAAAACTTTAAAATTAAGCTGAAAAATCGAAAAATCAAAAAATGTTGATTTTGTATGTGATTTTATATATTGATTGTGTACGTGATACGAAGTTCACCGGGTTAGCTATATGAAATAGAAATAGAGAATTCTATTTCTATTTAAATAGAATTATTACATTTCTATTAAATTAAATTAGAATATTAAATAGAAATAGAAAATAGAAATAGATCATTCTATTTTTAGAATACAGAAACATTTCTATTTAAACATAAATTCTAGAAATATTCTAGAAGTATTCTAAAAATAAAATTATCTATTTCTATTTACATTTAAAGAAATTGAAATTTCTATTTCTATTTAAATAAATATAAAAATGGAAATTTATAAATAAAAAATTATATTTCTATTGAAATAAAAATAGAAATGGAAAATTATAAATAGAAGATTCTATTTGTATATATATAGATGTTTTATTTGCAAAATTTACAATCTTTGCACTTTTTCTATTTTCATTCATTAACACTCTTTCTTTTACATATTTCCTCTATTTCTCTTAAGTAGATACATAAGCCTCTTTGAATTTTACCTTTTAATGTTTGGATTAATAAATTCTATTTGTATTTAATTTCTATTTGAATAGAAAATTTATGATAATATTTTTAAAAGGATTTCCTTTAGTATTAAAAAAAACATATATATATGACACTGGTGAAAATGTTTGGTAAATTTAGTATATTGAAAGTATATTACGTCATCGAATGTTGGATATTTATTGTGGAAGGATGAGGGAAGGTTGAATTGATTTGAAAAAATGGAATCTGCAGATTCGCGGACGATATTGAATTGATGACGGGAAATCGTCCTGCTCTTTACTGGCTCATATGTTGGAAATATCTGAGCCCGTTGGCAATGCTGAGTATCCTCGTGGCGTCGTTTATCGAGATTATATGCGAGGGAAGCGGATATCCGGCTTGGGTTGCGAGCAAAGGAGTTACCGAGAGACACGAATGGCCCCTCTGGGCAATTGTACTGATAGCCGTTCTTATTCTCGCCTCCGTTCTCTGGATACCGGCTGTCGCTATATTTAGGTATACGAATTCCCCCCCCCCCCCACATTTATCGATCCCCTACCATTTCTTTGCTTTCACGTTAAAATTAAAATTCGAAATTTTAATCATTACCTGTATAGCTATTAACTACAGTTTCTTTTTTTATTATTTTCTGTTATCATTTTTGAAACTTTAAGGATGTATATGAGCGATATTTTTAAAAATATGAGAATCTGATTAATTTTTCATATTTTGTTCTTAAGCATATGAAAAAATTTGGTGTCGAATTTGAAATCGTTTTATCGAATCGTTTAAGATTTAACAAGCCCCAAAGTTGTTGAGATTTAACATTGCTTCTTATGGATAATTCGTAAATTTGCACTGAATATAAACTTTTAAATATGAGATTCTTGTGAGATTTTTTTTTAATACGAGCGACAACGAGACCGCTACGCGATCGCTTTTTTGACGTTTTAATTGATATTTTGCTGTTCTTTTAGACGCATTCTTCATGCAACTTCGCATATAATGCACTCTATTCGGATTAATTGATTAGAGGTTTCATCTTTTTTAAATATAGGATACATCCGGACTGACATTTTAAAAAAGTATTTTTGAACAGTCTATTCAAAAGTTTGTCCTTATGTGTTAACTTGATGTAAAATCATCAGTTGAAATTTCTTGAGACAGAATTTATTCAAAAATTGTACAGATCTCCATTAGCAGTGTGTTAACGTGTTTGAAAAATTTAAAAAGGTTCAACCATGTATTTATTTAGGTATTAATTTTTTAAAAATGCTACTTTTAACATGGGCTCTTATGGGAGATTCGAAAAAGCAATGACTTTCAATTTATAATATCTCGATTTCTAGATGGGGAAGCTTTGTAAAATTTGACATATTTTTTCATATGACATTAAAGAAGACATGTGTAAATTTTTAAGAAAAAAAAAATTTTACAAAGCTTCACCATCTAGAAATCGAGATATTATTCATTGAAAGTCGTTGTTTTTTCGAATCTCCAATAAGAGTCCATGTTAAAAGTAGCAATTTTTACAAATTAATATCTAAATAACTATATGGTTGAACTTTTTTTAATTTTGCAAACACGTTAACACAATGCTAACGAAGATCTGTACAATTTTTGAATAAATTCTGTCTCAAGAAATTTCAACTGATGATTATCTCGGTTGTACTACTTTAAGCTCTAAAACCACATGGTATGTAGATAAATTGAAATAGAAACTTTTGATTTGACTGCACCTATATAACTTGCTTAAAAATCAAACTGGAGGCGCTCGAAAATGCTAAATTTTCTCAGCTCATGTGAAAAAAACTTGTTACACAATTTTCTATTATTTATATCAAATATATACCTGGACGAATATACCTGAATATTTCGGAGATCGTAAACATTAAAAAAAAAGAGAGAAAATTCGTCGAGCGTAACGAGGAAAAAAAATGTTCAAATTTTCGTTAATCACTCTGTCATTATTGTTTCCATGGTGATCGGTCGAGGTCGAGTGGAAAAATCGATTAAGGCCTTAATTGTTCTGTTTTATGACAAAATTTGAAATTAGTAGGTTGGTGTAAAGTGTCGGGGTAAGATGTGTCGGGTCTCGCCAGATAGTTCGGTACCGAAAAACATTTCGTAGAAATAATTCGACGAGTTCAATTGAGTGTTAGTTCGGAATATTTTCAATCATCCGAAAAGTGAATAGTTCAGTGTTTCTAATTTATAATATCGTTTCAAAATACTTTTTAAAAATGTCAGTGCGGATGT